>PVIJ01004167.1:0-75253 GCA_004024925.1 Scalopus aquaticus | reverse complement strand
GTCCTGATTATTTCAGGTGCCTGTCATGCTAGTAACAGTACATTATAATATGCTGCTTGCTATTCTCCTGGCAAGTTATATTGGCAAGCATTTTCTAAGGATTCTTTTAGTTTCCAATGAAAGGCTGAAAAGTCAAAATATTTTCAATTTTATTTTTATTATGTGGGCTATCAGTCATGAATAAATTTAAGTAATGAGCACATGTGTATTCATATGAAAATGTACACACTTTCCCTCATGCACACTATCAGGGAAATAATTCTCCTTTCATTCATGTTGGCTTTAAAGTCATTTAAATTAATTCCAACCACCACTTCCCCACCCCAATTGGTTGGTTGGATGGGTTTAACACCCTTTGATGGTGTTGTTTGGGCTTTTCTCTCACATGCTAATGAGGCATTCACTTTAGTGGTCACAACTTCATATAATCCTTGGGCCTGTTCTCACACTTTCTAATGACCTCTTCTTTAAAGAGCTGTGCATCTTGGAGGAGAGGAAGTGGAGAAAGAAGTGAATTACTGCCCTAGTGTAGATCCACTCTGAGAATAGATTTGTGTGGCTGACTGTTCCATTCTAGATTGAAAAAGAGACACGTTCCTACCTGCCCTATAGACTCTACTCTGGATCTAGAGCAAATTACCCTGGTTCATCTATAACCATGTTGCTCACCAAGTGGTGATTTTCAGAAAGGAGGAAATCTGCTTCCTGGTAGTCTTGTCTTATCCATTAGATTCTCCTTGAACATGTTTTTCACAATTATCCAAAGAATAAGTTATTGTGAGTGCTTGTTAATTTCCAACTACGGGTCAAAAGATTAAGTTGGGTAAAAAGAGAAAAAAAGGAAAAAAATTTCTGTCTTACTGCCCCATACGGAATGAATATTTTTCTGTGAGCCTTCTAAGGTTTATAGGCATCAATACCTTCCTCAAGTAACTTTTCAAAAATACCTAGATGGAATATGTTTTCCCTGATGGAGAAGTTAAAGTCAAAGAGAATATGCTAAAGCAGCGAATATGTATCTCTGCTGCATGTTGGCGTCAGATTTTAAAACTCTCTATATTCATACCACACTATACCTCATCCCAGACCACTAAAGCCAGAGATTGAGGCTTTTATGTTTTTCTAACCTCCTTGCATTATTACAATGGACAGCCAAGGCTAAGAAAACGGCACTGTAAATTAGGGAAAGAACAAATAGAAAGAACACTGAGACAATACAGATTAGCTTCTGCTGCTCAGAAGACCTCTATTCAGCATTGTTCTGGGTTACATGTCACTTTTATTGAAACACTTGTGCCAGATCTAGAATGGTAAGTCTTCAAGCTTGGCTAGCCGATTTTTTAAAAAATGGCTGTGTTTTTCAAAATTTACCTGTCTGTGAGTGGTTACCATCCGTGTGGAGTGAGCATTATTTTGTCTTCTGAAGGTATAAGTATAGCTAGCGGTTACTATGAACATTTTAAAAATAATATTCGATGAAATTTCTTAATATTCGATGAAATTTCTTAGTGATAATCCAATTTTTCTTTTTATCTTCTCCATCTAAATTGATTACTTCTCTGTCTAAAGAAAAGCCCAATTTAAAAAAATCTATAAAAAGTTCTTGTAGGAGGGCCTCCCTGGTGGCGCAGCAGTTAAGCACTGTGCTGTGGCACTGTTGGCAGCGGCGATGAAAGTTTGATCCCGGCCGGGGAGATTCCCACATGGCACAGCAAACCTCTCCTGCCTCGCCGGCTGCTCCCCTCAGCAGTGTATTTCTGTCAATCTGCCTGTTCTCCCCACTCTGTCTCTGGTGAACCCTCTCACCGCCACCCTCCACCCCTGGCCTGTACCCCAGCTTGTATGCATAAATAAGTAAATCTTAAAAAAAAAAAAAAAGTTCTTGTAGGATTCTTAAAGGACTGTCCTTTAAGGTAAAAGTTGTATGACTAAACAACATAGGAGCAGAGTATACTTAGTTTCTCCTTTTTGTATCTCTATTTAGTCTCATAATCCAGTTACTCTTTTGTTCTGCAGTTTGGCTCTGACCTACCACTCTATTGAGTGATTTCTTCCTACTCCTACATCTACAATGTAATCCTAATCCAATGATCACCAAATCCAACAACTTCTCAACTCTAAGACTCTTGAAACATTCTGTAGTTCTAATCCTATAATTCATCCTTTAAAACATTCTGATAATACTGGTTTCTATCGCCATTACCTTATTTGCAAAGGTAGTTTACAAATTTCCTATTCTGGCTGTCTTCTCTTTTCTTTAAAATAAGAAATACACTAAGGTTTACAAAATTTTGCATCCATATGATTGTACATTTTGTTAGCAAAGAGATTTGTGGCTTTCATCTTATTCTCCAAGAATTTCATAACTCAAATAGGGTAAAGAATTATAATAAGGTCAGGAATCTTATCCACTTCTGTGATTGCAACCACCATAACTTCTAAGCAGATAACTTCTGGCATTCTACCTCTAATCTTCCCACACTCCAGATTCTTATTTTCCAATTTCAGTCAGGCAGTTTTACAGGATATACAACTAGTCTCTCAAATCCATCATATCCTACCTAATCCACCAGCACTTCCTCAAGATTCTCCTATGTCTTTTAATGAAAGTCTCATATTCTCATAAATCCAGTTACATGGCCTTGGAAACCTAAGAGACTATCTCAAGAAACTCACATCTTGAGTCAAGAAATCTAGTTGGTTTGATATTCAAATGGCCACTTGAATCTGAATCTCTTTACCATCCCCTCATTAACCATCCTGCTTTAGAGTTCTATTTCCTCGAAATTATCATACCATAATCATCTCTAATTTATGAAGTTCCCTTCAGTTTTTTCCATCCTAATCATCCTATACCCATCTTTCAAATCAAGCTTTCTCAGTTTCCACTCCACTTAAAATTCTCATTGGCTCCCCATTTCTAATTTAATTATCCAGACATTCAAGTTTTTACTGGGTGGTCCTAATTTATATTCCCATGCTCATCTCCATTCTCAAAAGATCTCTGTGTTTTCCTGACCTCTAGCTGTTGCGTATGTTATGTTAAAAATAAAGTAAACACTGTCCCATCACTTCCTTCAAAAATCCTACTAGTCCTTCTAGTCTGGAAGAAGTGCAAGGGTTGGATTTTCAGGTAGCAGATGAGCATTTGACATGGAAATCAGAAAGTGAAAGTGTTGGAAGGATTGGAGATTGTACTGACAGACCTCTAGACTAAAGCAATTCCCAAATGCAGCCTTTAAGAAATATGTTCAAACCTCTAAAATATGAACTATCTTTCTTCTTCTATTTCTTGACCAAAAAAAGAAAATCAAAAGCATGTTCATCTTTTAACACTTAAATTTAAAGTCACCCATTGCAAAGTAAGTTTTTTCCACTCCCCTGGCACCCTAGACACTCCCTTTGACAATGTTTCTTACTTTATGTATAGTTCCAATGTGTTCTTATATATAACTTACCAGATTTTCAGTACTCAAAGATGAATAACATTTCTCTTTAGTCATTTTATACTCTTAAGTTAGTTTACTATTTAGCACATAAGTATACAATACTAAGTGTCTCTCAACTATTCACTAATTGTGTGTTCATAATTTTCAGTTTTTTAATAAAGTTTTTTTTGAAGATTTATTTATTTTTGCATACAAGTTGGGGTGCAGGCCAAAGGTGTGGGGTGGTGAGAGTGTTCACCAGAGACAGTAGGGAGCAGAACAGGCAGATAGGTGGAAATACACTGCTGAGGGGAGCAGTGGGTGAGGCAGGAGAGATCTGCTGCGCCATGTGGGAATCTCCCTGGCCAGGCATCTAACTGATGGTGCAGCCACCAACAGCTCCCCAGCACTGTGCTTAACCCGTTGCGCCACCAGAGAGGCCCCATAATTTTCATTTCTATTAAAATTCATACTCAGATTTTCCTATTTGCTACCCACTATACTCACAGAAGTTACCTGTAAGTAGACTCCATCCTATCACGTATTCAATGACATGTGGTATAATAAATTCAATTATTCAGGTTATCTGAGAAAACTTAGAAAATGTCAACATTGGGAATTGCTTTAGTTAGAAGTCTGTCAGTACAATTTCCAATCCTTCCAACTCTTTCACTTTCTGATTTCCATGTCAAATGCTCATTCGCTTCCTGAAAGTTCAAACTCTTGCACCACTTCTTCCAGACTATTAACCCTTCCTTAGTCCCACCCTGTTTCTTTCTTAACTTGATTTGAATATTATAGTTAATCATCCGAACCATTCCCCTTGTGGCCCCTTGATTCTGTCAATATCCTCTACCATTTACTGACCTCCCTACCAAAAAAATAAAAAAAAAGAAAGAAAAAAAAGAAGCAGCAGCAGCAGCTCAAGAGTAATATAGGACTACTGGAAACCAACCACCAACCAAAACTACTCTTTATAAAATGCATGCCTTAAACAGAAAGAAGCCCTAATTTCCCCACTGCTGCAAAATGTCTTGGGGT
This sequence comes from Scalopus aquaticus, assembly GCA_004024925.1. Taxonomy (NCBI): domain Eukaryota; kingdom Metazoa; phylum Chordata; class Mammalia; order Eulipotyphla; family Talpidae; genus Scalopus; species Scalopus aquaticus. The sequence goes on along the minus strand of PVIJ01004167.1, from coordinate 70,784 downwards.
TTTGTTGATTCTTTTATTTGCTTTTTCCTACCCCTGCATAAAATTGCAGCCAGGTAGCATAGAATTTCTAATCCATCTTAGATAATAAAATTTCTAGTCCATTTTAAAGGGCATCCAACCCAATGTAAAATCAATTAGGCAAATGTAAAGCTTCTTCCTTGTCTAGTTCAGGACCGTTGACACTTGGGTGGACTGCAACATAGGAGGTATTGCAACTAGCATCTTTTCTCTTCACACTCTGCTTCTTTCCCATAAACCCCATTCCACTGAGGTATTGGTCTCTCCACAACTGGACAAAGGTTGGAAATAAGGCAATAAATGGCAATAAAAGTCTACCTTGTCAGGGGCATTTGTGATTTGGTATAAGATTTTTCAGTTCATAACACATATCCAAAGATGACCGATGATGCCCATTGGAGGCTCCCACTGAAAACTGCTCTCTGGTCTACCTTCCTTTGACTTCACACTGGAGAATTCGACAGTTTCATAGTTTTCCTTCAGATGTCACTTCATCCTATATGGTTGCTTCTGGCAGGCTTCCTTTTAGAAACATTACAGGCTGGCTCCCTTGTTGAGGAGCCCATCTGGTAAATAGAAAACCCAACTTAGCCCACTGATAGGGAAATACAAGTCCCCAAATGATCCTCATGTCTTCTTTTGCCAGCTCCAGTCAGTACCTTATCTTTTGACTCTGTCAACTACACTCTAGGGAATTCAGATTAAAATTACTAATAGTTTTCTCAAATGCCTTTCTCTCACTTGGATTAAAACATGTAAAATCACTCCACCTCTATGGGTGTCTTGAGAGTGGTAGACACAGCAAAACACTAACAACACTCTCTGACAGAGTACCTCTTTTCAGCAAATATTGACTTCTCTTATTTTCAACAAAGGTGATGACGGTACAAAACCAATAAATAAGCCTTCAACATGCCTTGCATAGGTAAGGTATTGTTACATACTTTAGGGCTCCAGCTGAAATGAAATAAAAAGAGCCCCAATAGTATGCATTGCCATATTACCCTACTGGTATTATTTACTTCAAATATATGGCCTCCAATCATCAACTGAGTACTCAACATAATCCATCTGTTCCTTTCATTGCTCACTTTATTCTTTATTTTCTCAATACACCTATTCCAAATCTTATTCTCCTACTCCAACTCTTATCACTTTTACTCGAAGCAGGTAATTATGCCTCCTCCTTCATCTGGAAAACATGCACCAAGAATAATTCCTCTAAATTGTCTATCTATATCAAAAGTTACCTAAAATGAAAACCTATTCTTGCCTTCTTTTCTTCAGTGCCAAAGAATGAGTTTTCCTATCTAATATTGGAAGCCATCTACCTTTTCAAGTTTTTCCCAACCTCTTTGGATATCATGTATTCCCACCTGAGATGTCTTTCATATGCCAATTTCTCTATTGCTTGCTCGGGCAACTCTTGCCCCACACTATACACATTTCCTGAAAGGTCATATTTGAGTTTATCATTTCAACTACCTCCTGTATCCTGATGACTTCTAAATTCCTGTCTCTTCATTAATAGGTCTTTTTCAGATATTCTATCTATATATCTCACAGGCACTTCAAACTCAGTGTGCAAAGCTGACTATTCTCTCTCCAAAAATACGCTCTTTCCCCATATCATAGCACCACCATCTAGCTGGTCACCCAACCACAAATTGTGTGACTTCGTCTTGACTCCTGTCTCTATCTCCACATTTAATCATCCTCTACAACCAAGAGATTTAACAACTAATATTTTTATACCTGTTCCTTCCTAACCCATCTTTACCTCCCCTAAACCAGACCTTTATCATTTCTAACCTGGTCAAATATAAAAGCCTTCTAACTTGTTTACCTGTACTGAAGTTCTGTCTCCCTCAAAAAACAGTGAATAACAATAATCTGTTTTACAACAAGTTTTGTTCAAATGAAGCTACTTGAAACAACCTTTACTTATTATTTCACACAGTTCCTGAAGGTCAGGAATTTGGGAGCAGCTTGACCAGGTAGATCTGACTTAGCTTCTCTCCAGAAATTGCAGTCCAGCTGTGAACTGGGTCTACAGTCATAGGAAGGCTTGCCCAGGACTGGAATATCTACTTCCGTGTTAGCTTCTCACATGGCTTCTGGCAGAAAGCCTAGTTCCCTGTTAGGAGGGCCTTTCCACAGGCTTTGTGTGAATCCTTAAACACTACAGCTTTCTTCCCCAGAACCAGTGATCCAAAAGAGAGAGAGAACAGAGAATAATTTGCCATAACTTTTATGACCTAGTCTCTGAAGTTACACACCATTAATTCCACCTTATTTTGTTAAAAGTGATATATTACATGTAGTCCACATTCAAGGGAAGAGAATTTGGGCTTTACCTTTTGAAAGAAGGATCATCAAAGAATTTTTAAACACATTTTGAAAGCATCACCATCAGTCTCCCTAAAACTTTCCAAAAGATCTATAAAAGCCATCAATCTATCAACGTCTTCTCACCTACTAAATACCTACCACCCACAGGCTACTGCATAATTTGTAATATTCTCAGCAATCTGACCCAAGGTCTGCTTGCAACTTCAATTCCCATCACTCCACCTTCAAAAAATATCTTCTAAAAACACTAAATTTCTTTTTGCACCCTATACACTGTTGTTTCTTGATGCCAAGACTTTTCTCAGGCTACACTTTCTGCATAAAATTTTCTGTCCTTTGTAACTAACTAAGTTATTATTGTCACTATTAAGACTTAGGCAGATTTTCTTTAGATAAACAGACTACAGACTCACTGAGGGCAACATGTGACTTATATCTCTGTGTATAACAAATAATACTAGCTGCTGTAACTTCCTAAAATTTTAGCACATATCTCTGTTTTAATAACATATTTTATCCTTGGTGCTTCTTGGAGCACCTAGAGCACAATCAAGATGGTCTCACATTTTCTGGATAGATAAGTCCTTTTTAGAAAACACCATCTTTAAGCAGTATTTATAGACCAAGACTACTCTATTTAGCAGACGTGGTAAACCATGCTCAGTTACAGATTTTTAAGAAAAATACCACATTCCTGCTTCCAGAACATCTGCCTCTGCCAGATTTGGTAACTTCAAGATAGTCAGAAGGTAGAACTCAAGTAATCCCAGGCTGAGAACTGGAAACTCCATCCAAGGTTACTAAGAGTGAGTATTCTAGCAGGAGTCCTTTCAAGCAGCAGTAACTAGGGGCAGCCCAGCTGAGCTCAGCAAGTCCTTGGTGGACTTGCAAATGCGCTAAGGCCCAGAAGCCAACTGTTGTAGTCAACAATCTGAAACATTACCCTAAGGAATTATACTCTGAATAGAATGATAACATTGATTTCTAGTAAAGTTTGATTTCCTCATTTTCTGGGTGGAAGTTTAAAACTAAAAAAAATGAGGAAACATTCCTGCGAAAGGAAGCATTTAAATTTTTTATGGAGATCAAAGTGTCTCGTAACTTTTTCTCTGTATTACATTCAAGGAATAAAGATATAGAAAGTAATTCACAAAACAGACTTTTTACATAATTATATTTAAATTTTCCTTGATGTAAAAAACTACATGCTTTTAATTCTTTCAGCAGTGAAAAAGACATGAAATTAGTACTAGACAACAGAGGCAACAATAAATAACATCTCAAATGTCCCAAGAAGGGCACAACTGCATTAGGTGCTATATTGTCCCATTTGGAAAAATAAAAACAAAAAGCCAAAACTCCGAAATCTTAGGGTTGGTTTTTTTTTTTTTTTATTTTCAAGCTAAAGCTCTCAGCAAAAGCTACATAAATTTCATCAATATGTTTATATGATTCCAAGCCAAGAAATTCTGTAAAGATTACCAAAGTATCTGATGAAGCTTCTGGCAAGGGATGAAGCACATCTCACAAGGACATGGAAAAAAATGTCTGTTAGAAGAATTGCTGGTTTGATGAAGAAGATTTGAGATTAAAATCCAAGGAGAAGAAAAATATTCTGATAAAAGTACAAGACTGAATAGCTTAGAAAACAATATATATGATAACAGAGAAAAACTAAGAAAGGAATAACAAGTAATTCTCTCTTTAAACAAAAAAAAAGCAGCAGGATTTAGGGAGTGTGAAAAATTTAGCCTCAAATCAATATACCAGTACAGAGAGAATAAATATAATAAGCATAACAAATTTTGTTTTGAGATATATCTAATCTCATAAGTATATTCTAATTACAATGGTACAACTAATGATGAAAATATATAAATAAAATGATACAACTTATCACAAAATATTAAACTGGATCAGAGATTAGTTTCTCTTTAAAGGAGATGCAGACAATCATTAAAATTCACAGGCATAATGATCATAATAAAAGAGAAGAAAATTTATTTGGATAAATAGAGAAGAAAGGAGGCAGAAATGCTAATGGGAGTTAGGCAATAATGTAGGCCATATATTTAGATGAAGTATATAAACAAAGCTTTTCTAATAGATTCTTTCACAGAGGTGAGGTGAAGTGATGACAGGGATAGTGTTTAATTTTCATCTGCTGGAAATCGGATATATTTAATCAGATATAATCTGACAGAATGATACCTAATATCACAGTGCCTTGAAGTTGCCATTCCTGCCTATTCTCCAGTCTAGTTTTCCACAGCAGTAGGTATTAAAACCTTGAGCCTGCATTATCAGTCTCATACATTTGTAAACTAATCTTCATTGGAACAGAAATTATACATGAAACCCAAAGCCAGCAGTGGCCCTAAGAATAGGATCTGCTTCAAGTCCTAGGTATTCTTCTGCCTGTTTATTATCCCTGAGTTCTCCCCAACTCTTTGTGCACTTCCCCATTTGTATGACTTGATTTGCACTTAATCGCTGATTAAAGGCCCCAACTGGGACAAAATTCCTAGTTTATGCATGAGACCAGTGGTACCTGGTCACCTTGCAAACTATAACTTTTAGAAGAATTAGTCCCGGATTTCTAGATTCCCAGTTACCAACTAATGTCCTGTTTAAATACCATTATCTGGAGACTTTCTTTCCCTCATCTGACCAACTCATGCTTTTTAGCTCCAGATTCCTCTCTTGTTTCAGTGGCCTGCTGAGGTCAAGCATGTTTATCACCAAACCTGTATAAGATATGTCAATCTGCTATGAACTCTTTTAGAAGACCACAGAAAAATAACATATTGTCAAAAACCAGGCATATCATAAAAGGAAATTTCTAAGATCTTTCTGAACTCTAAGACTTAAGATTATAAGTCTGGCTGAGAAGGAAAAATTGACTGGGAAATTAATGAGTGGTTCTGAAGAAGATTAAGTATGTCACCTAACCAGATAAATACACTCTAAGCTAAGAAAGAATAATTCTGAAATAGCAGGAGACTTTTAGATGAAAAAAATCTCATAGGAGATGAGAAAACTCTAATATTAAGTTATGGGTATACAATTTTAAATGATCACAGAAGAAAAAACAAAAATCATTGAAATAAGTTATTACCACTGACTAGGGAACTGTCCAATATGGTGAGATTTTTAAATCATAAGAACATGTAGTCAGAGCAAAATATTAAAGTTCTAATGTATATTAGTTCTAATGTAATAAAATATTCTGAAGTAGTTAAAAAATATTACATATAAATATTGCATGGAAAAATTATAAATTAAAAAAGCAGGATAGAAATATGAGTATGTTCATAACTAAAGAATACATACTCATAAAAATGGAGAATATTAATATATGAACTATTACCTCTAGGTGGTAGAATTTCAGTTAATTTTTATTTTTTGTTTTATTTTTTATAGTGGCCTCTGGTCTTCAAGTTTCCTTCAGTAGAGTCCTTTTATAAACAGAAAAGAAACATTTTAAAGGTCATGTACAAAAGGTAGAAGACAGCACACACAACTACAAATGGAATACAAGAGAACAGTACAAACCTTTAAGAACAGTGTCAGGAATGCAGAAGAATAACTCAGGCTTATGAATAATGCTAAGGCAGATGAAAGGAATTTTGAAAGTTATGTTTAAAACAAGTAGAAAAAAATGGACTATATCCATTCCCCCAAACAGAAAGGGTTATGTTAACATTGCCTCTCTTTCTTTGTCAAAGCAAATCATCCCATTGGAAGGACAGTACACGGCTAAGGAGGAGGGGAAGAAGTATAAGTAGCTAAGAATATTGTAAGGAAGCACCTAACTATGTCAAATGATTCACAGTTCCAAGCTCAAGAAATTTTACAATCTAGGAGAAATTTACAGACATAATCATGATGTCCCAGATACCATCGCTGAGAAATCATAGCAATTAAGAGTGATAAGAAAGAAGTATGGAAATGGACAAATACTTCTCCACTTTTCAGAAAGGACATATAGAGATGTCCTTTAGAAAGACATTATGAAAACTTTATGTAATGATCTTAACATTGCTTTCTAGATTGACTCTTTAAGGAGATTTCAATCACTTAGAAGGTGAAATGGAGCTCTTCAGTCAGAATGCTAGCAATGTAAGGCAAGCGTAGTTAAGTGTAAAATGTGGTTCATACATCAATATTTTCTCCAAGGTGAGACAAACAAGGTACATGACTCCCAAATTCTAATTCTGAAATTCCATGATAAACAATGGTTTCCTTGATTTCATGTGGCATTTGGAAATTTCTTATTATCACTGTAGGCAAGATAGACCAGTGTTGACTAGAAAATAATAGGCTGCAAGTAATTATTACTGGTTGGATAAACAGCCCACATCATGTTGATTAAATGCATCATATAACCCTGAGTTATATGGGAATTACCCACCCACCTGGAAAACAGGATTTTTTTCTCACAGTATCTTTCAACGTTAGAGCTGTCACAAAACTGACACAATAAACTCCCCACTGCAGAAAGCTTTCCTGCAGAAGTTATGGTACCCACAATGCATTATGTCAGAGGGGATCTCCACACTGGCCAAGAGGGTTGAGCCACCTAGATTAATGCTAATACCCTAACAGTTTCTAAGATTAAAACATCCTATATCTTATCTGCGCTTTCTTTTCTCTAGATATTTTCTATACTGTGTCACTTTAATGAAATTAAAGAGAAAAAAGTAAGACATGGATGTTTCTTAACATCTATTAGGAATCAAAATACTCTTAATTTATGTGTCCATGTTATTTATCAAAAATTCCAATTGTAAATTAGGGAAGTACTTGGTGTCTGGGGTTAGAGTGGGGTAGGTAATTCATAGCAACAGCAGCTGGCAAGCATGAACAAATGGGGCAATAGTCCAACATCTAACATATGTCTCAGGAAATATTATAAATTCTCTGGTATATATTTAAATTCTGGGGTAACATCTTACCTCTGTGTTTTCCTGGTTTGAAGTCTAGCTTCTCTTCATAACTCTTGTATTTCATCTTCATATTTTAATAAGCATAGAAATAATGACAAAGGTAAACTAAATGTAGAACTAGCCTTGCATCTAAAAGAACAACCCATTTTAAAAGTATAAACTTGTGTTGTATTATGAGAAAAAGCAATCTTGTGATAAGTGGGTGGTGTATAACAGTCACAACCCTTTGTCAGAAGCGAAGAATCACAAGTACTGACAAAGAAAGCCATGTAGATTAGTGACATTACCTGAAGTTTATACCCACACCAATGAGTTCACAGTTTCAATGGTTACCTTATTAATTCTAACATCAGAGTACAGTGTCTTTGAAAGAAAGATAAAGAATTTTTTACCATATAATGTAGTTAAGTATTTCTTACTCTTAAGCAATCCATTTACAGAGCAGGGAGTACAATGACAACTTATAGAAAGGTAGATAGATACAGAGATAGACAGATACACATATAACATATATTTTATACATACGCATATGTTTTAGTCCTGTTAACATTTTTGCTTTTTGTGATTTCAGACATATGTATATGAGATATCTCTGCATTATCTTTACCTATGTATCTCATCTATATCAGTATCTGAAGTCGCAAAAAAGCAAAAATATAACAGAATTAAAATATAATACATATCAAAATCATGTACATATAGCATTTGTATTTAACATGAATGTCATCACAATATCAAATAATCCACAGCTTGTGAGCTTTGTAAATTTATGTACACAACAAGATAAAACAAATTACAAAGAAAGTAATGACCATTCGATTCAGGTTAATGCATACTTAAGGGATATTCTGCTTATTATCCTTGGTTTTGCATTGTGTTTAGTTTACACTTACATTATTTTTCTGTTGGGAGAATTCTGGTAGAGCAGTGATAAGGATTAGGAAATCAAAGGCATATTGTCATGAAGCAGAAAAGCACACAGCATGCACAAAAACTGAACCAAGTTCAATGTTCATATTAAAAGGGGTAAACGCTTCACTTGCAGATTTTATATAATTTATAAACTGACTCATCAAACAGTCTTTATCCATTCATTCAATAACTGTTTACTGGGGCCTCCCTGGTGGCGCAGCGGTTAAGCACTGTGCTGTGGAGCTGTCGGCAGCAGCAACACAAGTTCGATGCCTGGCTGGGAGATTCCCACATGGAGCAGCAGCCCGCCCGCTGTTCCACTCAGCAGTGTGTTTCCGTCGATCTGCCTTTTCTGCTCCCCACTCTGTCTCTGGTGAGCCCTCTCACTGCCCCATGCCTCTGGCCTATTCCTCAGCTTGTATGCATAAATAAATAAATCTTTAAAAAAAAAAAAAAGACTATTTACTGAACTCTTGCAATGTCCCAGAGAGTGAGCTGGTCATTATGGGATAAAGACAAAAATAAAGGTTTTTCTCTCAAAATACTCACAGAAAGTAAGGGAAATAAGATGGTTTAAAAAAGAAATCATTATTTCTGGTAGAATGAGGGGCTAGTATGCAAGATGCAAGAAAGTGTGATACAATACAATATGGACAAAACTTTGGTTTGGGGCATAGTAAGCAAGGGATAAAGTAGAGCATGGTTCTGTCCTTATTTGCCATGCTGAGGGGTTTAATTTTTTATCCTACAGGCTCTGAAGGGACAAGATATTAAAGGAGATGACATTTTCAAATTTTCATTAAGAAAAATCATTCTAGGCAGCTGTTTGGAAAAACAGATCACAAGTTAGCAGGCCTGATGTCAGGGAGACTCTGAAGTCAGGTAGGCGAGAAATGATGGGGTTTGAACTCAAACAACCAGGGAAACTGTGACAGTGAAGAGACTGAGTACATATCTCATCAACTATGAAGGAACTTCATGCCTCAGTAGATGTAGAAAAGCAGACAGAGGAGAAGGGGTCAAATAACCCAGTATCTGGGTGGTCTTGCCATTAATGTTCACTGAAATAGTGCAGGCAGGAAGAGTTGGAGGTCCTCAGGAGGGGAAAATGTGTTGACACTGGAGTGCCAAAGGGGCTGACAGAGGGAGTTATATACCAGAAATTAGTTGTACAAACCATTTCAATCTGGGTGAGATAACTATTGAATTGGGAGACACCTGCACATGAAGTATCACTGAAGAGACTGAACAGGTGCTATGTGAGATGGAACAGGAAGGACAGCACTTTCGTGCCCAGGGAACCTGAGTAGAGTTTCAACAGATGGGTAGTCAAGAGAACTTGACATTGACTTCGACAGAGGGGGTTTTGGAGAGCACCTGTAATCTTGCCAGCACCATGCCACACAGTGTGGTTCCACCTGAAGAATAAAAGTCACTGTCTTGAAGGAGAATATAAAAAAGTGCCTATTTTGGTACAATATGAGATTGAAAATGACAGTTGCTTTATAAAAAGGTCAGAGTTGGAAGCAACTTCTTCTATTTTAATCCCAGAAGTAGTATTACAGTGACTCTTGTATGAACACATGACCATTGTCTATAGATTAATGGTATTCTTCAGGTTTTTAATTACTTTTTTCCCAGATATGTTTTAATTATCACAACTGAAAGTAATCTCTACCACTTTTGAAATATTGCATCTCAATTATAATACATAATACCTTCTCTTTATTATTAGATATGTATTTGTTGTTTTCTTATCTCTTCTACCAGAATGTAAACCCTTTGTGGTCCCAAACTATCTTAACCCCTCTCCTATTGCCTGGACTCACACCCCGAAATACTATATACTTGATCTTGGGCTCATTCAGACCTGGGCTCAAAGTCAAGCTCACACTTGCACAGTCATTAACTCACTGACAGTACACAAATTATTAATGCACACAGAGCCACCATTTCCCCAACTGGAAGTAGGAATAATATATTCCCCAGAGGGAAGTTGTGAGTATTAAGTGTGATAATGTTTCCAGAACTACCTAGTATATTATTTGGCAAAAGGTAAATATTCAGTAATAGGTTAGTTTCCTTACAATACACAGTGTATAATAAATAAATTCATTCAGAAAGGATGAATAAATGAATTAATGATCACCTTTCAGATTCTTTTAGAATTTTTGAAATATTTACAAACTATATAGTTTTTATTTCTCCATAATTTCCCTCAAAATTTTACTTAAAATTCCTAGGTAATTTGCCTCCAGCTACTACTCTTTTTCCTTAGCAGCAGCTGAAAAATATAGTGTGAAAGAACTGATTTCTTTTAGCAAAAGTTATAGCTCATATTAAAATAGAAGACATTACCACATTTTTCTATTTTAATACTATAATAGAAATGACGTTTAACCTAACTAGACAATCAATTATTAATAATATTCTACTCTTCTACAATTCTAATTAATCAAGATTTTGCTGACTATTTGCCTTACTTTACAATAGAGTTAAGGGTCAGACAGTCAAGTTATTTAAATCCCATTCTACCACTTTCTAGCTTAACAACCTTGGGCAATTTTCCCATTTATTCAATGGCAACAACAAGATAACTTTGTCAGAGGGGTGGTATGAGGGTTAAGTGTATAAAGTGCTGAGATCACTGACACAAAGTCTGAATTAGATGTTACCATTTATTTCTCATATATTTACTCAGATTTGATAGATTTGATATTCAGACTTGGTATTTTTTATATTCAAAATTTTTGCCAGTTTCAATTTTCCATTTTTAAAAACATTTAAAATTTCTTGTATTAGCAATATATCTTTCAGCCTCAATTAATGAACTGTGACAAATAAAATAGAAAGTGACTTAAGATTTGTTGAATTTTCTCAAGATTTTTCAAGTTCCAATTAAAAAAAGCAAAGATAGTTGGTGTGACATATATTGTTTCCTGAAAAGTGTTTTTAAATAAGGTCTTAAGAACATAATAAACAAGTTTTCATATTAACAGTAAAGATTATAGAACTCAGTTTCCAACCAGAAATAAATAAGTTTATGGAGACAAGACATCATCAGTCAGAAAAGCACCCTGGTGTTCTTAGTAAGGGCCTGTAATAAGATCTGGTACAAACGCTGCCTTCTACTCTCTTCAGTGTCAGGCAGATATTGATAGGTAACTCATTGTGTGATCTGGGTTTGACTAATTATCTGTCTCTTTGTCTAAAATAGTGAAGACAAATACCAAGTGGTTTCCCTTATGTGTGAAATATAAAGAAACATAACAACAGATCTGTCAAAACCAAGCCAACAATAAACTCTCAACATCTGATTGTTGAAATGAAGCAACTAGAAGGAGAGGATGACAGGGTGGGAGAAGAGGATGGAAAGCACCAAATCAAACATGGTAGAGGGTTACTGGGACACTGGTGGTGGGCATGGTGTGAAAATAAACATTTGTAGAGTTTAAAGTCTATAATCTCCCAAAGATACAGTGATATAAACTGATGTTTTCAGAATAAACATAATTTGGGGGGAAAATGAAAGTGAAAATAACTACATCTAAGAGTACTGTGAATATTAAATGAGATAATATACTTAAATCCCTTAGTACCATACCTGGCAAATAATGAATGGGTAATATGTGCAGTTTAAAAATAATAACTCTCAGTTTCATGTATCAAGAGAGATTAGTTCTATCAGGCTAGCCCTCATAACATAAACAAAGTCCTGAACAAATATGTAAAACAACCATTTGAAGTTCCTGAAGAGCAACTAAAGCAAGCAGAAAACTGAGGAGCTATGACTCTTCAAGGAAGAACAGTATTTTGAGTGAGTATTTTTCTCTATGCCCTCACTAGTTTGAAATGAAATGGCAAAAGAGAGCTGAGTCAGGAAAAAGGAATCTTGATAAACTGGAGAGAAAAATATCAGAGTTCAGGGATACCAGGAAAGATGAAACTTAGGGTAAAATACAGAAAGAAAGGAGCCCAGAAGAGTGAACTCCGAACTATGGTTCCATTATTTTATTAAGGGGTAAACAAGGAAACCTGCCCCCCCCACCCAAAAAAAAAAAAAAAACCAACACAAAGCAACAGATCTGGCTGAAAACCAGAGCAGATATTCCCAAGATGTCTAGTGCTAAACAGAGATGAGCGTGTTCAAGTTTCTTCCAATAAAGGATTTCATTAATACCTCAAGTTTTCAATTGAAAGATATAAAGTCTCACCTGGCAGTATGGATATTAGTAAATAAGATATAGTCTAAAGACCACGGTAACCTGTTGTCATTGCATCAGACTGCCAAAAGGATATGTGATACCTATAACATTAAGTATTCATTCAAAACATGCAAAGCTTATTCAAAATAGAAATTCACCAGAAAACCAAAAAAAAAAAAAAACACACACAAAAAAAAACGAGGAATAGAAGCAGATGTACTAGTTATCTGACAGGGATTTTTAAATAGTCATGTTTAATATATTCAAGTAAACAAAGGGAAGAGAATAGAAAACTGAAATTCATAAAAATCAAGTTGAAATTCTACGACTGAAAATACAAAAATTAAAGAATCGTAGATGAACTCAACCATAAATTAGAAATGACAGAATAATTTGATGAACTGAAGACAAGTCAATAAGAAGTGGCTAGATATACTCCTATAAAAGAAAACAGAACATAAAATATTAGAAGTTATAAGGGAAACATAGGATCCTGTGAAAAGAGCTGACATTCATATAATCAGAGAGCTAGGAGAAGAAACAGAAGCATAAATATTTGAAAAATACTGGCCAGAAATTTTCCAAAATTAATTAAAAATATCTAATTTCACATCTTTCAGATTTAAAACTATTAAAGACTAAGCAGGGTTATTGTCAAAAGGCAATAACACTGCCTTTTGGTTTCTACCAAAACAAAAAGTACATTGATTAAGCACCTTGGCACATGGGCATAAGTTATCATCAGTAAGAAAAAAAACTAAGATTGACAGCTGACTCTTCAATAGAAAATGTGAACCTAGAAGACAATGCACAGACATATTAAGTGTTGAAAGAAAAAATATTGCTAACCTAGAATTCAGTACTCAGTAAAATCATTTTTTTAATGAATACATTTTTAGAAAGACAAAAACAGAGGTATGTGTTTTGTTCTATTTTTTTTTCCCTTTTCTCCAGCAGACGTATGCTACAAGGAGCTCTAAAAGGAATTATTCAGACTGAGAGAAAATGATCTCACAGAAATACAAAACTTCAGGCAACAGTGTAAAAGAATATTTATGAGTAAAAATGAGTGCATATTAACTATTAAAACAGAAATGTATAGTTTCTTGTGGAATTTACAAAATATAAGAATCTCTATAAGGGAAATAGATGGCAATATTAGCACAAAAGGTTGAAGGGGAGAAGTGGAATTAAATTTCTGTATTTTGCATGTTCAGGAAGAAGATAGTGTATTGTAATTAATAATGTAACCACTAAAAGAGTAATAATACATATAAAAATGAAAAATATTAGAAGAACTTAAAAATGGAATACTAGGTGAACTAATGGACCCAAAGGAAGCCAAAACAAGAGAAATAAACAATCAATATGACAAATACTATGGATAGCAAAGCTGTACAATTAAAGGAGCTAATTATTCATTATATTTGATGTAAATGGACTCAATCTTCAATTAAATTACAAAATTTGTCCCAGTAAATATAAAGTAAAATACAGGCATATTATATTTATAAAACAAACAATTTAAATGAATAGACACATGTAATTTGAAAGTCAAAGATAAAAATAAATCTACCCTGCAAATATTAACCAAATAAAGTGATATGGTCATATTAATATTTAACAAAGATCTTAAGCAGAATTACAAGACAAAAAGATGTACATTTCAATGCCAAGAAAATGGTCAAGTCCAGATTAAGCTATAAAATTGATAATTTGTAAACACCTTTGAGCATAAATTTCAATTATATAAGTCAAAGGCTAACAGAATTAAAGAAATAAAACACAAACCCACACTCATAGGGGAAACTTTAACCCACTTGTTTCACTATTAAAAAAAAAAAAACAGACAAAAAGTTAAGCATATGAAAGATTAGAATATTATCTGTCTTAATTTGACTTATAGAATACTATGCCCAATAATTGCAGAGTAATTACACTTTTTAAATGTAAAACGAGGATTCTGTCTTATATGTCCACAAAATGTTAAGGAATAAAAAGAAACTTTAAGTCTAACTTTCCAAGGTTCTGGTGTGCCAAGACCATTTTGGTCAATGAAATTTGCATATCCGTTCCCTCAAGACTATGAGTTCTTAGGAAATAATTCCAAGTCACCGCTATTATCCTCCATTCGAACATGAGTATTTTAGATATACCATACAGAAAGTTACCACAAACTTTAACCTTTTGAGGTTAAAAAAAGAGGGTGTGCAAACAGTATGGGAACCCTGTGTTTTCTGCTCAAGTTTTGCTGTGAATCTAAAATAGTTTATTGTGTCTCCCGGGTGGCATAATGGGAGTCTCAGCCCATGAAACTGTCAGCAGCTGATGCAGCACAAATTCCATCCCGGCCAGGGAGATTCCCACATGGTGCAGCAGATCTCTCCTGCCTTGCCCGCTGCTCCCCTCAGCTGTGTATTTCGGTCGATCTGCCTATTCTGCTCCCCACTCTGTCTCTGGTGAATCTTCTCACCACCCCACACCTCTGGCCTACACCCCAGTTCCTGTATGCACAAATAAATAAATCTTTAAAAAAATTACTTGAAAATTAACTACTTAAAAAAATAGTTGAATTTTTTAAAGGGAGGCAATAAATACATAATTAATTTATCTTAAGTTGGGACTTAAGTTGGGACTTAAATGGGACTAAGTTAGTCCCATTTTCAGACAAAACCTATTTTATTATAAGATTGAATACATTAATGAAATATAGCAGAAAAATGAATCATAAGTAGTAAGAGACTAAGGATAAATTTACAGTGGAAAAAGAAATAATTTTTTTTTTTCTCAAGAAGATAGTTGTTTGCCACATAATCCTTAACTTTGAAAATTTGGGACCAAATTAACTGCTAGTGTAACATAATGCTACTACTTTGGAGCTTTTTAGAGCAGACATTTCTGACAAATAGAAGTACAAATAGAAGTTGAAAAAGATAGAATATAAGGTACTGGCAAAAAATGACTAAGCAAACATTATAAGATGCAGCTTTTGAAATTAAAATGAAAACTCCAATTTAAAAAATTTTAAGAGCAGTGAGGATTCATATGCCTAGAAGCCTTTTGATGAACTGGGTCCCTACAACATAAATTAGAAAATCTGAAGCATAAACAATCAACATCTCTGTCTTGTACAAAGGTGAAGAAATGAAGATGAACAGCAAATTTTTGCCTTAAGACAGCAAAGTAGATAATGGTAGCATTTACTGTGGTTGCGAAGGCAAGAGGGAGGGAAAGGACAATTTTGCACAGTGAAAATTAAGATTCCTAAGTTGGACACGTTAAAATTTAGTGACAAATATTGAATTTGAGAGAGTTTGGGAGAGAAGCTTAAAGACTTTAACTTGCATACATAAGATGAGAAATCATTCCGGAGATTTCAGCAGACTTGATCGATTCTGTCCCTAAATTGAATGATTTGCCCTGATGTGAAACACAGATATCTCAAATTTTCAAAGAACAAGGGAAAAGATGTTAAATCTCTTTCAGGAGAAAGGATTATCTTTACTCTAGAAAAGGGATTAAACCTTAAAGAAAAGGATAAAAACAGGACTGTAAGAATGTCCTAATATTCAGCAACATTTTTATTTGAATGTATAAAGAACATGGGCAGAAAATACAAATTCAGATAAGTATATATCTTGTAATAAGCCAAACTGTATTTGCATATCAGCATATATTTGAATGGGAATTTTCTTCATTGCTCATGAACGTAAGAAGGAAACTGCCTCCCATGAAGTTCTAAAGTTTCTGTGTGTTTGTGTGCGTGCGTTTATTGAGGTAACATTGGTTTACAATACTGCACATCACATGACTCAGAGCTGTAAGATCACTCCTCTTCAGATGTATGTTACCACACCACACCCACCACGAAGGCATCCATAATCCTCTGCCATAGTCCATGGGGTTCCCTCATTTAAAGTGCTGAAGATATTTTAAAAATTAAAGTTCCATGTGGAAGCAGTTTGTGTCTGACAGCCTTATCTATAATTTTTCCTTATTTTGAGATGATTACAGTCTTTTCTTATGCTTGAAACTTGAAAAAGTTTAGCATTTTCATTTTTTCTCCCATCTGAGCTCTGAATCAAAGGTTGGGAAAGAAATGAACATTAAAAAGAGGACGCATTCTTTCAAAAATCCTTGATTCTCAAAAACTGATCTGCCACTGAGTATGATCCCCTCTAATTCCATACATGTCACTGCAAATTGCATGTGTTTATCTTCTTTGAATGCTCAATAGTAATTCCATCGTGTATATGTACCACATCTTCTTGATCCAATCATCTATTTTTGAACATCTGGGTTGCTTCCACACCTTTGAAGTGGATGGGGAGGGCACGTTGAATTGATCTGCACACTTAAAAGATCTACCATGAGATGGCAGGAAATCAAGGCAGCCCTCAGAGGCTGGGAATATGAGCAAAGCCAGAGAGGCAGACTTTTGTCATCAGCAATACTATCTTACAATCAACTGTTGATGGGTATCACAGAGGAGTAGACATGGACTAAGTGTAATTTGGGGGGCAGAGTTCTGACATTGAAAACACACTTGTGTGAGGCACTGAGCCAGACACTTTGCCCATGTTATCTCATTTAATCCCTATCAAAAGTCTTTGCAAGTGAATGCCATTATGATCAACTTCTTGATAAGGAGATGGAGGCTCCAGGAGGCACACGTGCTCTACAACCAGTAAGCAGCAGAGCCTGCATTAGGGCTTGCGTGAGTTTGATGTCCATGCACTTTATACTGATCTTTGCTGTTCCCCACCACCTTCCCACTCCACATAAACCATGAGAGGTACTCAACTAGGAACGCTCTAACATGAGAAAACCACCAGCAAACTGCAGAACAGACACCACTGAATAGGATTCAGTCGAAGAACTCAGTGAGGCTCTGTGATACAAACAAGGCAGGAGAAGAGCCACTAAAGCCATTAGGGCCTTGGAAAATGGCCAACTTTTAGAAAAACAAGACAGGACCCTAAATTCTAATGAGAAAGAGGGGCTTGATCACAGTGAGCAAAGCAAGAGTTCACTCACAGAAACTAACGTGTGATGTGAGAACAGAATATTTTGGAGATGAACATGTAACGTGTTCCAAATTCCTGATATCGCTGACAAGCACAAAGGCCTGGCCCCTAGAGTGTCTTATGGCATGACTCAGAGAGGGCACAGAGCTGATCTCAGGGGAAAACAAAAAAGATTGAGGAAGTAAGTCTGTTATAAAAATTGATTTCACTCCTAAGAATTTTTGCTCTCCTATTCTTCACAGAATATCATGCTGGATCTGGCCATACTAAGAAGCAAAAATCATCTCTTCTGAGTGCTTTAACCACAGCTGAGCTTTGCCCTTGAGAAGTATTTCATTTAATAACTGTGGGTGTGGTACGTTAACAACACCTGAAGGGGAAGATCCTAAACCTTTAAAACACAATTATTGTAAACCAATATTACCTCAATTTAAGAAAAAAAGACAAAAATAATTGCATTGCCTATTTTCAATTCATTACATGGGATGGGCAATGAGTGATAATCTCCCCTTCATTCCTATGCTGCCCACTCTTTCACATTGGTAGTTCCGTGTTGAATTCATAATTACTTCCACAGTATGAATTCCAGAGGTTTTCATTATCACTCAGTTATAGAAGATAGCTGGATGATAATAATTGTTGTTAAACCAATATGGACTATGGAAGAAGTTAATTTTTTATTTGAATTAATACCAGTCCATGTACCTATAGGCATGTAATTTTGAAAATAAAATGGGATTTACCTCTAACAATGAACCAAATAATTATCTCAGAAATAAAGTCTTCCTTAAAAATAAGAACCTCCATTAAAAATCTGTATCTTATACCAACCCCAACAATCACAAGGAGAAAGAAAACTGAGCCGAGCTAGACCTTTATTTAGCTGCTACAAAAGAAAAAAAAAATGACAATGTTTAAAATGAGGGGATTTTATAAAAAGTATTAAAAGTACCATGCCTCAGTGTTCATTTTAAAATACATGATCTCACTTAAGAAGTAACTTTTTTATTTTGCTATGAAAGTTAGGTCTTTCTTTCTTTAAGTTCTGCTGTGTCCCTGAGGAAAATTGCTAATCCCCAAAGAGTGCCTGTTGTTTGATGAAGTCCACAACCACTGGTCATCTGTGGCATGAAGGGGAAATAACTGGTATCTTCACTTCCTCACACATTATGTTTGTTCACAAGCTGCTTTCATGTTAATTCTTTTCAGAGTATTTGTGTTGGATAATGAAAGAAGATCAAGGGTTCCTTTCCATGACTGCAAAGTTAATTACTGCAATCAGAGAACACTTGCAATAGTAGCTTGTACCAATGCTTATCAAGTCCTTAAAAGTATTCATTTGCTTGATTCCTGGACAAATCACCTAAAATAAAGGAGTCCATAAATGTACTTCAATTACCTTGCTGATTTATTCATCCCTTTCTTCCCCCAACTAAAGTTCATTGAACTGTAGTCACGAAAGACAATGAACTTGGGAGTAGATTAAAAATAGAGAAGCTGTCTTGGAAAATGATCTATTTCCTTTGTCCTATAAATAGATGAAAGATTTTGGAAAGGTGTTCATTATAAAGAGACTATCTGATCTGATAGCTGCCTGAGCAGATTTTGGTTCAATTCTGAAAATTAAAATTACATGAGGCTTGGAATTAAAACCCCTCCATTCTGTTCAGTTCTGAACACAATCATGTTCATTGTGGTAATACCATGCTAAGTTCTGAGAAGAGTAGAAAGGACAGATAGCACAGGACCCAGACCCTGCCCTCAAGCAGCATAGGTAATTTTTATAATGAAAGACAATAAAAACAGTGCTACTACTAGGTAGAACTGTATTAAATACAATAAAATTCTGAATTTTTAGTGCTAACAACAGAATTATTTCTAGCGAAGGAGCTGAATGTAAGGCATGGGACAAAAAGACCTAGATCTTAGTTCTGTTCTTACTGATAGAATAACTTAATTTACAAAGGTGAATTCAGTCATTTCTTCTAGGAAGGCAATATGTAAAAGGAGGGAAAGCTGAGCTTTGGCATCAGATAACAACATGGCTTCAAATCAGGAACTGTCATTTATATGGTATGATGCCATTAACAAGTTACTTCAGGGTTCTATACTTTAGGTTCTCCAAAAGAAAAACGGGACTAAGAATGCCAAACTCCAAAAACTACAGAGAGATTTGAAGGAGGTAACATAGATCAGTTGCCACACTTACTAGGTGTTCAAAAAGTCCTTTCCCAGAACACACAGCACCTGATTCTGAAAGAGGTACCATGGTTCCTTTTCACATTGAAGAAAAGCAAGTGAAATTCCTAAGAGAAAAGTGATACCACCCATTGATATTCAAGTGATATGCACTGATAACTGTAAGTGGATAGTTTTTCATATAAAAACGTATTTCCCTAGAAAAATACATGCTATCTTAACTTCCATTCATAACTAGCAAATAGACCTGTTGGAGTAGGATGTTTTTCTTTTATTGTGCTGTCAGTCAAAGCTGATCAATTCTTTCTGTAAACACTTGCCACGCTTCTCCCTAAAGGGCATGATACCTTGCCACCAAAGCGCTCGGCACCAAAGTGCGCAGTCTGTCTGAGGTAGGCTACGTCATCCCCAACCCTTCCCTTGACCACAGACAAAATGTCCTTGTCTTAATCCCCAGAATTTGTGAATGTTAATATACATAATAAAAAGGACTTCAGATATCATTAGATTATCCAGGGGGGGTCCAATAAAATTACAAGGTCCCTTATAAGAGGAACTCAGGGAGGTGGAGCGCTGAAGCCACAAACCAAGGGGTGTCAGCATCTCTAGACACTGGCAGAGTCGGAGTGAGTTTCCCCCTAGAGCCTTTAGAAAAGAATACTGCCCTGCCACTGCCAGATTTTAGACCTTTAACACTCAGGTCATACTTCTGACTTCCAGAACTACCCAAGAATTTAGACCGCAGGCTGTGTGGTGATCTGCTACAGTGGTAATCAGAAACCAGTATGCCATCAACACATCTTTATGCTCTTGACAGCTCATTTTTTTTGTAAAATTAAAGTGTGTTCCTTCTCTTCGGCTTCTGTATTAATAGTGGTGAGCACAGCAACCAATGTGTATTTATAGAACTCCTGATCTGTGCTAGGCTCTGAGTTGGACACCCGACCCTTGATGTGTTATGAGGGAACCTCTTCTAAACCCATTTAATAGATAAGAAAACTAAAACCAGCAGTGCATCTCAGGCTAACTGATGCAAAACTACTGTGCTGGTCTACCCAGCTTCTCTCCCCTACTCTCAGATCCCCAGCCCAACTGGAGAAAAATGCCTATTTCTTACATTTCTTCAAGGGAGGTTTTTAAAGAACAAAGACCTTGATCTAAAAATGTGTGTGAACAATGACACTATCTTAAAGAAATATCTAGAGAAAGCAAGGAGTAGAGAAATAAGTAGGAAGAGCAGGGGAAGAAAAAGTTTTGAAACTCTACCCCCAAATAAACTCACATAGCGGGGCTTTGAAAGTTGAAAACCAACTTAGAAGTAAGGACATTCATAGCATATGATTAGGCAAAACAAACCAAAAGAAAACTTGAAGGATAAAAACAGACATGATTTTTAAGCAGAAGCAACAGAAAGGCCAACCTGGCTCAAGAGGCAATTTTGAATTTGGAAAGGCTAGAAAATGATTACCCAACTAAGTTGGGTTCAGTTTTAAGAGGAACTTAATTGTCTGGAGTTTAAAACTTATTTGTCAGAGGATGGAAAGCCTTTTTCCAATCAGGAGAGCGAGCTGTGAGAAAATGAGAGAGGCTTCTTGTTTTTAATTTTCACTTTCTTCCTCAAAGTTTAAGTTCACAATTCATCTTAAAGTGAAAATAATTTAAGAAATGCTTATATTAATTCAATAACTACTCCCAATCTTTATTTTACACTCACAATTAAAGGGTAATAAATATTACTTAAACTTGAAGCAATTCCCTTACTTCCCTACAAAAAATTGAAATCCCTTTGCTGATGGACTTTACAACTATGTCCAGTGTACTGCATAGTCTTTACTCATCTCTAAGAGGCAGTAACTATGAAATTAAAACATTCTTCTAAAACAGACACCAAATCTTATCTGTGGCTTAGAAAATATCTAGGGACAGAAAAGTCAGGGAACTAATCCAAACTCTGCTCAATACTTCATGTCTCTCATCAATCCTCTGGATACTGAAGGATAATTTTATTACCTCCACCTTACAGATGTATAGAAGATTTCAGAAACTTAGCCAGTCTCACAGATACTAAACAGAAAAAACTATGGTGAGCTAATAAAGTGTCATTTAGTGGCAGAGAATTAAACTAAAACATTTTAGCCATAATTTACGTTTTCCACCAATTTTCTATAGTAGGAAACATTTTGATTTGACAAGAAATAATTCAACTAGGGGATTTACCAGTGTTTCCACAGCCCCACCTCTTGAATCAAGTACTAATACATTTCTTTGAAAAATCCATTGTGCCTACCGACCCCACAATCTACTGTTAACAGTTTCAGAGCAAAGAATTCCACAAAATATTCTTCTAGAGAAAAGAGAGAAACATGACCCCTCCTTTTCTAGTTCTTTCGCCTGGCATGGCAGCTTCTTGCCTAAAACTTCCTCTTTTTTTTTTTTTTCAATTTAAAAAAACTGTAAGCCTAAAGCACATATGCCTACTTTTCAAATCCAATTTTCTCTTCAAAAGCTGGAATACGGTGAATACCTGCTTAAGTGTTAACTGATACATGATCAAGACAAAAATAAGACTGGTCACTCATGTGAACCCAAAAGCGCTGGGAAACACTTCTCCAGCAAAGGGACTTGGCGGCCAAATTCATCACATTCTTGGCTCCTGAGTGTCATCAGATAATTCCATTTCACAGCCTAGCCTGTCTCCTTTCTTAAACCACATGTCTTGATTTGAGGTTAAGGAAATACAGAGCTCCTAAAAGTATGTTTATTTACTAGGAAGCTGTTCAGTTACAGACCGGTATTGAGGACTTACACAGAAAGGGGGCACTAATAAATTCTTTACAAGCCTCTGGAGAATTTAAACGACATACGCAAAACCAGAGATTTTTAAAGTCAAAGATGATATTTTAACCAGAAAAGAGAAATAGAGGGAAAAAATCACTAGACTGCTTCAGAAAAGTGACCCTTGAACGGTTTATTAATTATGAGACAGATTCAGAAAGAGAAAATTCACTCAAATCACATCAGCTACCTTATTAGAATAAATGGAATTTTCTCTCAATTCGCTTGACTAGCAGAGGTTAAAACCTACCGGAAAGTGCAGGATAATTAGAATCAATACCTATTCAGCTAAAATCTTTAGTTTTCCACCCATTATGGGGTATTACAGGTCCAGCCTGGACAAGATTCTGGATGGCTCTTTTGTCACTTAGTCTAGTAGTTTAATAATTGAACAACTAGAACTCTTAACAGCTATATTCCTAAAACACCATCTCCCTCTCAAACATCATTTGTATCTCCCATGGATGACAAAAACTATGATAGAAAACAACAAATTTAATACCAATCATGAAAAGCAAGCAAGTTAAAAAAAAAAAAAGTACCTATTAGTGTGATATTACAGAGAATTTGTACTTTTTATTTTCCTTTGATTTCCAATTTTGGACATGATCATTTATTTAACCAAAAAGAAAAAATATTTACTTCAAGTTTCCTTATCTGTTCATAATCTTTCCAAAGTACTTTTATACCACTTTTCAGATCTATGCAGTGTCGACTGGTCACCTAGTTATTCTAAGTGATCATTACAAACCCCATTTGGTGTTCCAGGATATAATGCAGTGATACTCATAAGTTATTTGAAGTGAGCATACACTAAACAACCCCGTAATTTGTTGCCTTTCAGTTATTTGTTCATGAGAAGACTTTTTTTAATATGTCAGTTTGACATTATTGATTAGCATTTCTGAATCATTTTTTCTTAACTGAGGTAAAATTGATTTACAATACCACATACAATTCAGAGATATAGGATCACATCTCTTCAGATATATGTTATGCACCACCACCCACCACCAAGTCATCCATAGTCCTCAACCATAGTCATTCAGTTTGGTTTTGACGGACCCTTTGTTTTGTTTCTCTATGTGCCACAAGTAAATGAAACCATACAATATTTGTCTTTCTCTTTCTGACTTATTTTGATTAGCATTATTCCCTTCTGACCCATCCATGCTGTTGCAAATGATAAGAATTCATCTTTTTCACAGTTTAGTATTCCACTTCACATATATACCATATCTTCCTAATCCACTCATGTAGATTACCGCAGCCTTATGGAAAACAATTGAGAGGTTAGGTTTCTCAAAATATTAAAGATATCTGTACCATATGAACCAGCAATTCTGCTCATAGGTATCTACCAAAAAAAAAAAATGAAAAAATTCTAATTCAAAGGGATATATGCACCCCTTTGTTTACTGCAGAACTATTTACAATAGCTAACATATGGAAAAAAAAAAACCTAAGTAGCTAAAAGTTATTACCTTAACATGATTGTAAATTATACATTCAGTCCTTAGTGAAATAACCAGTAGATCTCAGGACAATGTCCCATTCAAGGGCAAATTTTAGTGTAGAGAAGAAGTTCTGTCATGACATGAGGAAAATAACTATTTTCCAAATGGTGTGTGCATGGCGGGGTGGGGGGGTATGGTAAAATATACATTATTGTCTGGTAGCAAGAAAACCTTGACCTGATCAATATTAATTTGTTATTTTTGAGAGGCCTTGATCTGTTCTGCAAATTCTCAGATGAGTAGTTATGAGTGTTGGTCTCACAGCCTAGTCTTTGTGAACTTGGAGAATTTACTATAGTTCATAATCCAGCAGTATCCCCCAGATAACTCCCACACATTGACAGCAGATCCAATTAAGTGTGCTTTCCATTTTAAATGAGCTCATGAAACTGATGGATAAAAGTCCAAATGCCATTTTACTATTTTGAAATAAGAAGCAACACTTTTAGAAACAGGAGTACCTGGATACCAGCTTCATAAAACTAGCCCAAGTGCTGCTTTTATACGGACCTAAACAGGAAGCCAATTCATATTCAGAAAATAATTCAAGTAGCATGAATTCAAAATTAAGAGAGTTATTGAAAACTAGGGATTCATTAAAAGGCAATTTTCCAACTGCTTTCAGAACTCTTTGGTTTCTGCTGAAGTGGCCAATGTGGGCGATTTCTGCGCTGATCTTTAATTATAAAATGAAACTAGAGCCTACAACCTTATTTTCATTTTCTTTGGAGAAGTCTCATGTCAGTCCCCAACTACCAACCACAACTTTAATTTTTCACTCTAATTTGCACTGTGTTTTAATTAACAACCCTGAAGTTGCCTTGGAAAGTGTTTTCTGCCTTTCTCAGCCTGAACAAAAATTGCTTCACACTATTTAGGGAAGCCAGACAGTTATCTTATTTATGTCCCAATATCTTGACACAACACAAAATTAAGGCAGCTAGAAAGTGGAGTGCTGTGCAATGGGGATCATTTTTTGATGTTTTCAGAGGATACTAGACATTTCTTTAATAAAGCAATGTGACTGGGGTCATTCAAAGGAATTTTTTTCTACTGTTACATGTCCTTTTTGATGGCTAGAAAAACAAACACTCATGTTCTGATATACAACAAGGTATTTGACTTATGTTAATAAAATCAGGGTCATTAATTTATGAGTAAAATAGATGATTCCCCTGGAACACATGATTTCAACCTGAGATTAATTGAAGTTAACAGTAAATGCAATAAAATATCATTTAAATTTAAATAGTCTATTCTTTTGAATTTTTGTCATTCCAGAAACAATACAAATTAGTCAAGTGTTACTATTTAAATGATGATTACATTCTGTTATCCAGAATTAAACTGGAAAAAAAACCAGGTTTTCACTAACAGTTTTTCACTAAAATAATCTGAGACCTTGTAAAACTAAATATAATCAGAGAAAGGACAATGTCCAATTTACATGCATTTTATAATATTCTGATATTTTTGAATGTCATACATCATGCTAATGGCCAAGAATGGCTATGTGTAAATTAGAATATTGTGGTGTAATAATTTTTAATACAATAGAAGAATAATTTGCCTATCTACTGGGTAAAATTAATTATACTATACTTGAAAAGTGAGTCAAAAGAATTTAAGGGCTTCAGAACTCAGAATCCAGAGATTAAAGTTAAAAGATATATATATACATACACACACACACACACACACACACACACACACACATATACACACACATACAAGTCAAATTTTGACTGGTAGAGTTACTGATAATGAAAATGTTGAGGAAATCTCTGATTAAGGTTAAGATAGCTTAGGAACAGTTTTATTGCATAGTGTTGCTAAGACAGCTTCTCTTTATTTTCTAAATGGTATGCTTCTTTTGTTTTTATTATATATTAAATTAAAATAGCTAATTTTGAATCACCCATAATTTGCCCAGCTGTTTTTTGCACTTTTGCTAAGTTCAATTTAATCCAAGAGGAAAGATATCTATCCATAACTACTTAAACTTATTCACTGACCTTCAAATTTTGGAAATGAAAAAAACTTGTATGGGAAACAAAAATCTTTTTGTTTATTTCTGCATAGAAGAACTGGGGGTTAGGCCAGAGGTGGAGAGGTGAGAGGATTCACCAGAGACAGAGTAGGGAGCAGAACAGGCAGATCTACTGAAATACACTAAGGGGAGCAGAGGGGGAGACAGAAGAGGTCTGCTATGCCATGTAGGTTAGCTTCCCTGGCCGGGGTCGAACTCATACCTTAGCAGTGATAGTGATATTACAATTTCATTTCAGGTTCTCAGGTCTAGTCTCCCAACCAATAATGGACCCCAGGCTGCAGTGGCAATGCTAAGTCCCAGCCACTAGACCAACATGGGCTGGTGTACTAGGAAGCCGCAGCAGAAACTTCACTGACAGTCAGGCAAGCAAGTGAAAAGAGGCAGATTTGCTTAGAGGAAGAAATAGTTTATTAAGGAGAAAAGGAACAGGAATGAAGTGGGACTCTCAGGCTGGTGGAACCAGGCCAGGAAGGGGCAAGGAAGCCTAAGCAGAGTCGTGCCTCAAGGAATATACACCTTCTTTCCCTAATTATTCTTTTCAGTTTCTTTGTGACTGGCTAGTTCTTTGTGACTGGTTAGTTCTTGGTGGTCTCACTCACTCTGCTTCAATGTCTCTGTGACAGAATTAAGTCTCTGTGCCCAGCCTTTATCTTAAGAGTCCGTTTTCTGTGTTGTCCTTGTTTGGGAATGTCTTGTTGCCCCTAGTCTTGGGGTGTTTGATTAGTCCCCTGTAAAGATTGTTATCCTTATCTATAAAGCATTCCTAATTTCTCTGAGGCTTTTCCTATTCTGTTCTGACCCTAGGGGCTCTCTTTAGTGACTCAGTAGTGCTCAGTAGTGCTGAGACTTAACCCCTAGGCCACCAAGGAGGTTCAGGAAACAAAAATCTACACATCTATAAATGTTACAGAATTACCAAGAATGGTCATTTTGTTTTAAGGTATGTTGGCTAGAGTGAGTATCCCTGAATTAAAAGAGCTATGCATTTTACACAAAATGGACAAACTCATGTTTGTATGGACTTTGCTGTATACTTGGGACTGTCACTGGACCTTCCCAACAAGACTGTGCGGTAAGCATATGCATCTAGACACTGAGGAGACACTGAGGTAAACAGTCAGGGCCTTATCCAAGATCAAACTTACAGAAAATATTTTAGAGTCACAACTGGTTCTATGTCTTCTAGAAAAGTCCTTGTTACGGTTGTTATTCTAATCAAGCAGAAGATACTAAGCTTATCTGAGTGAAAATTAGTATAGGTGGGTTGCCCA
The DNA here is from genome assembly GCA_004024925.1 of Scalopus aquaticus. Taxonomy (NCBI): domain Eukaryota; kingdom Metazoa; phylum Chordata; class Mammalia; order Eulipotyphla; family Talpidae; genus Scalopus; species Scalopus aquaticus. The sequence goes on along the minus strand of PVIJ01004167.1, from coordinate 43,446 downwards.
GCCCCCCTTGTTCTCAGGGATATTTTCTTGAGGCCCAGAGTTCCTGCTTGTCAGCTAGGTGTAGGGTCATGCAGGGGCCTCTCATCACGGCAAAAGTCCTGGCATGGGGAACATACTGGGAAGCCAGTATCTGCTGAAAACAGCAGGCAGATATTAGACTAGAGATACTATACTTTGACCAGCTAGAACAATGGAGGCCCGCAGGCAGTAGCCCCTGGTCACTCCATCGTAGCTTACATCCTCAATAACTGCTTCCCCCACACAAGTACACTCCCTACTGACTTGCCCACCTTTGTACTCGGTTAATAAAAACAAGACTGCCTTTGGATGGGGGCTGCATGTTGCTTCCTGTGTAGCCTCTCTAGGCTTCACACTGATCCACATGGACTTGGTAAGCTTTCCCTCATCCCACACGACTTCCAACACTGCCACCCTGCGAGGCACAGGTATAAAGTCATTCAACAACTGAAAAGGAAAAAGATACAAATTCCTGCCTCAGTTACTTGGGAAACTGTCTCAATCCTTTGCTTTATTCTTTGACTGGGACATTTATAGTCCTGTCACCAAAAGGGTGGATCAAACCAACTGGCAAGGCCTGAATGACTATACCTCCAGCTGCTTCCTCAGTGGACACTCTTCTGGGGGCAGCATACAAGGTTCTGAGGTGGAAACTGACTTTAAGACAGGCTTTTATAAGTAGCTGCATAGCCATGGTTATCACATTTTCAAGACTCTAAGATTTTGAAATGAATAGTGCTTACGTGTGTATGGTTCATTCAATGAGGTTCTAAAAAGGTCCAAACTATGAGCTTAGTTTTAGACGCTGTAAGGGATGAAATTCTTCTTTTGCTGTTATTCTTGATAAAATTCAGTGCTTCTATGCTGTAAATGCAAGACCAGGCAAACGTAAATGTAATAATAAAATAAAAATTGGATATAATCTGCAAGAATAAAAGTGAGGGCAACTTATTTTTCCTAAATCCTCAAACATAATGATGATATAAAATATAACATTTATATTTCACTTTGATTATGTTATATTTTCTATATATGGCTTCCTTTTATACAATTTGATAATGAGAATAAGTGTGACATTAAAATAAAAGTCATTTTAAGATCTTTTAGTGTGATTTAAAAAAATTCTTTGAAATTAAAAGAATGAAAAAAATTAACAAAGTTATGACTATCTTACTGACACTCTAGGGGGTTATGGTGGGGGGATTTTGTTGTGTTTTACAATTTACCCTGGCAAACACTTAGGTATCTGACAGTGCTAGCACTTAAACACATGTCTCTAAACCAAGAGAAATAATGTAATTTCAGTTTCCACAGTGAGAATAGTGCCAAGAGGTAGCTGATGGGAGGGACATTACAGTTACTCTTCAGAAGGAATAAACATAAAAGGGAATAATCTCCTAGAAGATGATTTCCCACAAGCTGTATAAACTTTCTTTAGTTACACAAACAATCCTGGAGATGAACTTTTATTTTAATATTTTAGGGATATATCAAAATTACCTGTGATTTTTCGCTCTGGGAAACCTTAACAATGAGACAAATGTTTTTCATTTTTTCCAGCTAAATGTCTTAAAAGGATATTTCTGGAATATGAACCTTTCTTATGTCAATAATTTGATCAAATTTAAACAAAATTTTGTAGTCATCAGACCAAACTTTATGTCAAAGCATGAATCGTTAGTCATTCCACAGAAATTCCGCTTCAAGAAAGACAAAGTTTTGGTTTAAACCACTTCACAATATCCTGCTCACCAATATCTTGTAATACTCCACTTCCTCAAAGAGGTGGGAGAATCCAATCTGTATTACATTGTAGTGTGAAAGTCTCAAGGGATTTCAACATACTCTGAGGATGATCTCTAAATCTCTAAGAGAGCACTCTTGAAAAGAGCAGCAACTGAGTTGACAGAACTGTGATAAAACTAAAAGTAGTTTGCATCCAAAGGTCATTTAAACAAATAGGAAAAGTGAGCCAGTGCCTAAGAAAGACCTAGCCTTAAATCCATCTGTTACATAACAGAAGGTCCAACCACTGGGGAGATCCAGGCTTACGCAGTTATCTGAAATTTGTTCAGCTGGGTTTAATAATCATCCTACAAAAATCATTCCCAAACATCAAACCTCTTCCCTCTTTCTTTTACCCACCTCCACTCAAATTTCTGGTCTCCTTTTACAAATGCAGTATCTGAGCAGTCTCCTCAAACTGTAACTTTAATGTGGCACAGAGAGCATCTTGCCCCTTAAAGACCACATGATGATTTAATAAAAAACCTCACTTGAGAAAAGACAAGCCCTCGTGCCAGCTTCACACCTCTGCTACAAGTAGCGAAATGTCAGTTGGGGCTAATGCGCACAGCCTGTGCTGCAATTGCCAGAAGAATATGAGAAGAGAAATCTTCATTTCGTTCTCTAGGAATGCGCATTCATTTGATCATTACCATGCACGTTTGACTAAACTAAACTTTGTCTCAGCCAAGTGAATGATTCATCAGGAAACACATGGAAAGTTGACAGCACAGTCACAAAATCAGTTCCACTGAACGTCCTGCAGTGAAACACTTGACGACATCTTCGGTCCCTTTAACCCAAGCAGACAAATGAACCATTACATGGTGTTGATATTTTACAAGGTCCTTTCCAGGTCCTAACCTGTCCTAAAGGACATAAGATATACAGGATCAGATACATTTTTTTTAGTTTTATTGATATATCAATCATTGACATAGGTATGTACTTTATGATAAACTAAACATTGAGATTTTTATAAAATATTCCACTGCCCCTGCCAACAACCGCAACTTAATTTGCTCTATTTAAAACTGTTTAATCCCATTACTACCTACCTTCCTGTTTAAATTACTATTCTACCTCAAGTGATGGTAGCAGATATTATGTACCCCCTTAGTCTATCAATTCTGACCTTGCTCAGATTTCACATGATAGCCTCATTTAATGAGTAACCCAAACATTTCCATACTACATATTAATAAAAATTACTCACATTTTTTTTCATTCCTTCATGAGTATTAAAGCACATTTCAAAAGTAAGCTTTTTTATAGATAAAGATTAAAAAAGCAGAACAATTATTCTTGGAATGTGATTAGATCTTTTGGGGCTTAACTAAGTAAATATTATCATAATTAATTTGTAAGGATATATCCATAATTGCCAATGATAGCAACACTGATATCAATCCATTATTAACTGATAAGTGTTTTAAAGATTCAGAGAATAATATTGAGCCACAAAAAGAAATGACCCTTTCCAATGTGTTTTTACTATGAAAGAGAATACATTTATTTTCTTCCTTCATTATTCCAAAGATAGACGGTAATGTTTAAATACCGTTCAAAACATGCCAAAGGACACCAAATATTTGAAACTTTGCAACACTTTTTAATCAGCTCAATATTAATATCATATATTTTCACCTAAAGGATTCTAATTGCTACAGCTCTTACCATGAATAAATTGTACTCTTGAAAACTGATAATTAATTCTTACACTTTGGAAGACTGAAAAGCCTAGACTTCTGAATATATTTACATGGAAATTAACATTTTTTTCTCCCATTTGTTTGAAATTTCTTTAGAGATTACCGTTCCTCCTTCAGTACAGAGGTATAAAACATCCGTTAATACACTTTCCTTTTTCTATGTTCTCAAAGGTTTGGGGTTTAGAGAAATCTCAACTGTACAAAAGTCCAGAAAGTAAGGACAAGCCAATCAATGTTAACTATGGACTAATTCCTATAATACTGAATTGATGTTAAATGTATCATTAGGCTAACCTGACACAGTTGTGTTTCCTAAACATGTGTGGATCCTCCCTCCATATATGTAGTATCTTTCAGAAATTTTTGACATCTAAGTAGGAAAGTTAAGTATACTACAGATATTTATTTTGATGTGTATGGAATCTGCTAGGCAATACTGCAATGCCAGTGAATGTTATAAACTACTCCAATTAGATATTCCCAACAACTGCTCTGTTCATTCTTTCCTTCTTCCTTCTTTCTTTTAAATTGCCTTGCCTTTTTCTTTCAATGTCATTTATTTTTCAATCTTTGGACCATTTATTTTCCCATTAAAGTGAAACACAAAGAATGACTTTCATTACATCTCAGAAAAGTGAAGCGCTGGTCGATAGGCACCAACATATAGGTACCCTCGTTGAGGAACTGAGAGTGTCATCTCTACTTCCCATCTTTGAGACAGAGTCTTCACAAAAGATAAGTGATTTGAAAATCAAACAATCAGGACTCCCTGGTGGCACAGTGGTTGAGCGCTGCTCTGTGGAGCTGTTTGGCAGCGGCGACACAAGTTCGAAGCCCAGCCGGGGAGATTCCCACATGGCAAGGCAGACCTCTCCTGCCTCGCCCGCTGCTCCCCTCAGCAGTGTACTTCTGGTCTGCCTGTTCTGCTCCCCACTCTGTCTCTGGTGAACCCTCTAGCTGCCCCACGCCTCTGGCTTATATACATAAATAAATAAATCTTTTAAAAAAAACCAAACGGTCGTTTTGTTGAAAGAGCAAGCTAAAGCTGAACTGGCAGCATAGCCAGGTCCTTTATGTGCTGAAATGTGAGCAAGTAGGTAAAGTTCTAGAAGCTCAAAGAAATATATATACTAACATATGTGCAAATGTTTATACTATCAGATTTGACTGTACAAAGAGCACCAGAGTCTTTTCCTCTTATCTGCATACATCATTTTGAGAAACATTTGTTTGGACAAAATGCTAAAAACAAGAGAAAGAGAAAAATGCAAACAATAGTAATTATTTAGTTGTTTCTACTTTTTATCCTTAAGGCTCCCTAGTAATCTCATGCCCCAAAGGTACAAGATGTGAACATGATCTAGTGGATCTCCTCTCTTCCTTTGAAAACTTCTGTCTCTAAACCTGAAATTTCTAAGTTATTTTTAAAAATCACAAGGCATGATTATGACGAGAATGTCTGTTAAAATACAACACTGGAAGGTGATTCTACAAAAGACTAATGCAAACAAAAATGTGACCAAGCAATATAAGTGCTGCATTAGACTTGAGCCCATCTGAAGGTAAGCTGCTTCAGATGATAACATCACCTTTTGTTCATTCAGATTCATGGACTACTTGAACAAATTCTGATACACTGTATTTATAATTCTAAGCATAAGATGAACATTACTGTGAGACATAATTAGCAATTAATTTATTAATGTGTTACACAATTTTCAATTCTGACATTCTTATGTTTTGGAAAATTCTTTTATCCCCCAAGGAGAAGATACAATGTCATGCTAGAAATATCCACTAAGCTTCAAAGAGAACAGAGCCCCTCCTTTCTTAAAACTCATTGATATCTTCATCCACAAAGTTGTATCTAGTAATTCTCTGCAAGATGCAAAGAAGAATTTAGCAGAGACCATGAGCTCAAGAAGCTTATGATCTAGAAGGACAGAGAAGATAGACACATTATAGGCCATGCGTATCAAATGTTACTGATAATATGAGTCCAGAGGAAGGGAGATCACTTCCAGCTGGTTTTGGTCAAAGTAGACTGTATGGAAGCATTTATAGAGGGCAGAAAGCTATATGCAAGTAGTAAAGTATACGATACTACAAACCAAGTTGATGACACCAATAAAAAAGTAGAGTCAAAAAGCAAAGTTCACATGGGTTTTATAGATCTGACACAGTAGTTCAAGGATGGGGAGACAGCATATACTCCAGGCACATGCTCTTGAACTTGAAACCCTGACAACACATCAATAGTGACAATATGGACTGAATTTTAAAAATTATCTCCTTCAATTAGCAAATAATAGCAATATTAAAATAAAACTATTTTGTACCTCATAATTTCACGGCCTGAACAAAGCAAGAATTTTCATTACTTTGCATTCCCTTCCAGGGATTTGCCCATATGGTTGAATATTTTTACCTAGAAGTTGTCATGTAATTTTGCACTCAGATTTTTTCACTGAACATTATAACATTGAACATATCTTTGCTGCTTTTTAAAATGTTCTTTGAAGAAATATACTTCCCTAGAAGACAGAATTAGACCTATAACAGCCACTTAGGAGATTAAAGGCAGGCATGGAAAAGAATTTTGTCTTAGCAAGATAAGCTATAAACAGAAATTAGTTCTTGATGAATTTTTATAAATACATTTCTGGAAGGTCCTTAGGCATATGGTATATATTCTACATCTTGGATTTTCCAGAGCAGCACTGATTAAAAATATGTTGTTCTGTTGCCCTCCTCCCCTCTCCTCACATTCAGCACACAGATTTGTCAGACTTTCTTGATTTATGTTGTATTTTGAATAAATTGGCTTGAATTCAACTTGCTTGGTGTGTGAATTTAGGCAACTTGCTTAACCTCTGTAAGTTTTAGGTTCATTCTCTATAAAGTGAGAGTAAGAGAAAAACCTCCTCATTAGAGTGCTGTGATAAATTAAGAAATACAGTGTGGCTTGTGGTTAAAAGCACAGATTCTGAGGCCATTCTGCCTCAATTAAAAATTTTGTTCTGCTTATATCTACAGAGTCTTGGGCAAGTTATACAACATCTGATCTCAGTTTTCTCATCAGTGGTATGGGGGTGATCATAATAACAGCACCTATTACTCCTGTTTGGATTACGGTAAAGAACAAAGGAATTAAGTAGATAAATGGCTTGGAGTTATGCCTGGCACATGCTAGTGTTATAAACTATTTCTGATTAAGTAAAACAGTTAAACATACTATTTGAATCATAGGAAGCAGCTGACAAGTGGTAACTATAGATATTACTTTCAAGTATTCAAGAATACTTTTATCATCTCTAGTTACCAATGCTTACTTTCATTCACTAAATCTGAGCGACATGAACCCAACTTAAACAATTATGAATATTTACCTAGTGGTACATTGTTGCAAGCACTTTTGCTTATTTAATTTTCACAAGAATCCTGTGAAGTATGTGGTTTTTTCCACTTTGCCAAATGAGAAGAGTGAAGCATACAGAGGTTATGTAATTAGCCCAGTGTCACTGAGATGCTCCATATCAATGAGTCAACTCAGTGCCAATAGCTGATAGACCCACCATTCAAACACAGGCTCTCTGGCCCTTGAACCTATGCCCTTAGCCATAGCACCATGTGACTTCCAAAAAGGAAAATATTCAACCCACAGTCTCTTTCCCCATGTAGTCCTCTGGGCCACATGCCAAGCACTACGAGCACCATCTTCACACTTGAAGATCTATGGGAACAATGTCTGTAAACATTCAGGCTCCATCCTGGTAGACTTTCTAGTTTGTATCATCAACCTTCCCCCTCTCCCCAAGCTGCCCACTCCACAGTGGCCACACACAGAAGCCTAACAGTTCAAGAGATGTCTGGGAAATTCCAGAAACATAAGGCAGATGAGAAGCAGTGAGGAGTTTTACCCATGAATATCTTCACACAAGAATCGAAATGCTGATTGAGGGCATGTTACCCTCTATTGAGGAGAGACCAGCTCCTGCTGGCAGGAAGCTCAGCTTTGACAACAACCACTGAAAAGGAGGAGGAGAGCTTTGCCAGCTGGGGACAGATATCTGGCAAAGGATCAGAGGGACGCCACATCGACTAATCCAACCGAGAGCTGGATTTAAACACATTTCCTCTCAGTACTATGCAAGAGTTTGCCAAGTCCGCTAATGGAAGAATAGAGCTAAAGAAATTCATCCAGAAGCAAATCAGCTTCAAGGCAATGAGGGCATAACTCCTAGTTACGCATTATCAGGGAGGTCTCCTGACCAGAACATAACTGAAGCAGGACAGGATCTAGTCTGAGTATACCTGTAGATTTTAAAATATTGATCGTTGGTTTGCTTTAATATAAGACTTTGTCTCCAAATTAGCAAAGAGTAGGAAGTACCATAACAATTAACTAAGTAGCTCAAATCTCAATTTGCTCCCCAACGTATATGCATATACACACACATAAACACAATTCTCAAAGAAAATTTTCAGTCTTTTGAAATAATTACACAAGTTATTTTAATACCTTAATTATAACTAAGTGCTATATTCAAAGCAATCTCAAACTTAGACATCCCATATGCTGTAGTCTGAATGCATTTAGGTAGCAATGAGGGCTAAGCTTGGTCCTGCACTCACAATTCCAGACCTTGAGTCCTAAAATCCGCAGAGTCTATTGCATTCTACAGTTTCTCAGCTGTTTCAATTCTCTGCCTTCCTTCCAGCCCCTATAATTGTAATGATCTCATTCACCCCTAATCCATCCACAATTCTCCAACACTCACCTCATGTTCCCCACCTATTAACCCACTATTTCACAGCCCCCTTCTCAGACTACCTAATTACTGATCCTATAAGAGACTGCTTCTGGATTTCTACCTGGTAGCCTATGTGAACTTTACTTTCTGCTCACCTCTGTTGAGAAATATGTTTTCCATCAGTCCCAACCCTGGAGAACTTCACAGGTAGACCAAGTGGAGGCACCTCTCCTCCCACCTCCCACCAAAGAAGCCCACCTCAAGACTTTGCAGTCAGCTCAGACCTGTCAGACATGGCTTCCATTTTCCTGAGGGATCTCTTTACACCTTGAAATGATATCAAAGCAAAAAAGTTCTAAAGAGCTAGGAATACTGATATTTTTTACAATTAGATATACACACAAATTTTACCATCAATATTACCTATAACTGAAAGATTGTATCAAAAAGGGTATTTTAAGACTTAGTGGAGATGGAGAGACAGGATCAGGGGAAGCATGCAAGTAGTTTGAATTATCTTTGGATGGCTTTGGGAAAATAACATTTGCCCTCATTGGGGCTGACCTCAAACAATGGGAATAACCTATTTGAGGAACCCACACTGCAGAGTACCTTGTTATTAAAAAATGGAACTAGCATTTCCTAATATCCTGCAACTAAAAATGAACATTTTCTTCTCTCTCAAAGCCAGTTTTGATTATAGTCTTGTACCCATAGTCATACAATAATCAAGACCTTTTGTTCATAATAAAAAGGACAAGCTGTTAATGGAGCTTCTATCTTTTTTCATCCTGGCAACTTAATTTAATTATATTCATTTTTTTCATAATGCAAATGCAACCAATTTAAAAGTGATAAGGTTCACTTACTTCTTTTCTCTGAAATCTCCAGTTATAGGCTCAGAGCAAATGTGGTCTCTTGTCCAGACCCGAGTGGGTGGAAACCTTGGTCAATTATCATCTCTATATCTGGAAGTCTGAGAGCTCTAGTCTCATTGTTCTTACAGAAATTCATTCATTCAATATCTAGTATTTTTCTACAAACACAAAATTACTCTGCTGAAAGTTTTGGGAGGTACTAAGATGGTCAGAACAAATTCCTGCTCCCAGGCACAAGTGACTCAAGCAGGAGGCAGACTTTATCCTGTGCCAAATGTGAAGAGGAAAGTAATCGACCACCCCACGACTAAAGGTGGAAGGGATAACCCATGCTGGGCCATTCCTGGGTGACAGGGAACCCCTTTGACAGCCAACTTTGACTCAGGGTCTCCCTGACAGCCTCGCTGAGCCTTCACACAGCAATCCAGGGCTCTCCGCAGGCAAACCCTGTCTCCCTCACTACCAGTCAGAAAAATACCAGTCTGATGACTCTTCCAGCTTCGTTCTGCTCTCACCCTCATTTGTTTGCACACAGGTACTAGCATCTGAACTATACAATGTTTATTTCATAATTTACTATCGTTAAAACCAGGATTTTCAGAACCTCCAGGTAGTCTTTAAAGTTTTCCAATAGAGGCATAAACTAACCCCTACTCCTATCTACCTATCAAATGTAAAGTTATTGCCACAATACAGCAACATTTTCAGAGGAAGATTTTTCAGATTTCTGGCACATAAAATGTATAATATGTCATATATATGTGACAATAATGTCATAATTATATACAGAAGATGCTTAAAATTCTCATTGCATAATTTAAGCTCTAAATATTAAAAACTACAAGTGTTTCTTGTTAAGAAAAATATAAAAATACTATGAGCTTTTTATAACTTTGACACTGATTCTTGTGCACTTGATCCCATTTTGGCCTCTGCCTCTTAGAGGGCCAGGACTGATCTAATTTTATATTTGTCTCAACTACACATTTTTTACTGAACTTTCCTTTTATACTGTATGCTGTGGAAACCTTGCTTTGATCGCTGCTTTAACAACCAGTTCAAACAATAGCAAATACCCTTCTATTGTGCATGAATTTTCTCATCGGCCACATGAAGAAGATATAACATTTCCATCTTAAAAGACAAGAGACTAATAGAGCTTAAATAATTGTCAAAAATCATCTAAATCATAAAAGATAGAGCCAGAACCTGAACCCATATCCAGAGCACAGTCGTTCTAAATATTACACAGTGCTACTTAAACAATTAACTACTAAGTCAAATACAATTATGTGTGCAATTTCTGCACCCATTCAAAAACTCACAACGCGTCACCTTACCCTTTATGTGGCTAGTCTCAAAGTGCCCCCTAAATTACCAAACAGTATAGGATGAGCATGGGCCGTACATACTATGATTCAGGAACACAATATGCTACTACAGACATTCTTTTCATTTTTCATTGAACAAATACACTGAATGACAACTACATGCCAGGCAATGGGCCATGATAACAGAAAACACTGTTGTCTCCTTGAAGAAGGAAAAAATTATAAAGTGGAGTCTTATTTAAGCTGGGGTTCCACTTCAAAAGAATCCTAACCTACTGACTATTGTTTTATAACATGTCTATCACTAAAAAATAATGCTTGGATTAAAATTCCCTTCTCCACAGTAAAACTTTTCCTTGATTTAGAAGCATTACCTCTAATGAGCTTTGTTCTTCTAGGACCCTGATGAGTACACTGGTCAGAAAGAGCTAATCAGAACAGAAGACTCAGGCAAATGTCTCCAATCCAGCAGGTGCCATCCTGTGTTTGTCCATCACCCACATTAACACCTCATTACTGCCACAAGTCCACCTCCCCTGCCAGGCCATTTGCTCCTTTCAGACCCATTTCCAGGCTACATATCCTTAGCACCTAACACAATGCTGGCACGAATAGAAGCTTAATTGTTTATATAAGAAATTAATAAATGAATGGTTTGTGAACTAGACAGTGAACTCTCCAGATGAAAATTTGCATGGGTGACCTTCCAGACTAAATCTACCTTTAGCCATGATTCATAAAAACAGTAACTAATAACTCTTGAGTCTAATTCCAAAATGCCAGTTTACTTTAAAAAGCCAAGGCACATGAATTTAGGACACAATGAATAACTTTTGATTTGTCACTTTGCAAAGGCTCTTAAACAAAAAAAGGCCTAAAGATTAAGGGTAATATATGGTATGGCAATGGGAAAGCTAGGGAGATTATAAGGAAAAGAGACAATACTCACTATATTAAAAAGATGCTGATTTCATCTTTAAAAAGAATTAATTCAAAGCACAGATTCATGTATTAGAGTAGCAATCAGTTACATGGCAATTTTCATCTTTAAAGCTCTGAATCAACTGTTTACAATGTCTCTTTGCATGTAAATGAGGAACACTGACACCATTTGACAGTTGAATAAGTAGAGCTAGGGACCCTCAAATATATTTCTAATGTTTTTACAAGAAACTCAGTAACACTCAGGGTGGAGGTCCAGATGTTTGCTCATTGCACTGGATCTTTTTTGATAGTAAGATAGAGAGAAACAATTAATTCAGTGGCGGAATATGACAAAGAGAGGGAGAGAAAAGATAAAGAGAGAAATACAGAAAAGAGAACAATTACTATGTACTTAATATTTCTAAGAATATCACATGCATTATTTCACTTAATCCTGAAAGCAATCCTTAGTTTGGATATTACTGTGAGAAAACTAAGGCTGAGAAATACCAAGGAATTTGTACAAATCAAACACCTACTACATGAAGAAGGTGAGATTGAAAAACATTTTTATCTAATACTAAAACCAAGACTGACCCTTATCCACAGGTGTCTACAGAGTAATTCGACCTCTAGTGTCAGGAAGGTGTGAGTGTGTATACACACACGCTGTGGTGTAAACTGACTGGTCACTATTCCAGAGACTATACACAAAAATAGTTTCTATCTGTAAGCTGATGGACACAGACAGATAGCAGAATAATAATCAGCAAGTGGCTCATTTGATCTTTATTTATACTGCTGTCCACTTTCCTTCATTGTCTCTCCTTACAAATCGTTTCTACTTGCTCATTTGCCTAATATTAGGCTTATAATTTACATAAAATAATTGGAATAAATAGTCTCCAGTTCCCCTGTTTGGCAACTTTGAGCTATCCTAGCCAGAAAAAATGAAACATTTGGTTTCATCTTTAACATCCCCACCACTACTGAAGGGATCAATGATTATTCCAGACTAGTAGAATAAAGATTTTTTTCCAGCGTAGGTCAACATCAGAACATAGAATCTGGAATTGAACTACGAGGGTTCAAATTCTGGCTCCACTGCTAATTAAATATGTGTCCTTGGGTTAGTTACTCGACGTTGCCGGCCTCCACTACCTGATCTGTAAAATGGAACCCAGCAGTAGGATGGATGTCAGGAGGTGACAGTGAAGACTAAATGAGTCAACACGTGTTCAAATATAGCAAGTGCAAAATAAAAATTATCTATACTTATTATAAAATATACCGGTTCTTTAGTTTTTAACTCTGGTTCTCTTATTACTGGACTTTACTAATACCTATGAGGTCTTGTTACCCACTACAAAATAGACGGGATTTGTTTTGATCAAGAAGGGATACCACTGTTCAAGAGATGAACTTGATTGCTTTTAAACACCATGTCCCCACAGTGAAATACACCATTTTTTCCATTTAAGTATGTACAAGACATAACTTTTATTTAAATTCATAATGGCATCTACTACCTGCAAGTTGATGGATACAGATAGATAGCAGTATAATAATCAGCAAGTGGTTCATTTGATCTTTATTCTCCTGTCCACTTACCTTCATTGTCTCTCCTTACAAATGAGAACTTTTGCCTTACATCACTGATACAAACTTATGAAACTATTATTAAGGTATTTTGAAGCTTTTATCATTCCTTTAAAATAATATGAACAACAAAAAAAAGCATCAAGTTCTCCAGAAATGATGAGGAAACTGGTCTCTGGTTAGCCATTTTAAATGCCTCACCTTTTAAAAGCAAACTGGAGCAATCGGAAACCCTGTATTTTGTGAAGATATGGAATTTAAGGTTTTTGTCAAGACTTACTAAACTCTAGGTGTAAAGAGATGAGCACTGAGGAAAGGGCTTTTGAAACATTAAAGAACAGGTAAAACTCTGCTGTACTATTGATTTCCAAAGCACAGAGGGAATATTCAGAACAGGAAGAAAACATCAAAAAGTCATTGTAAAACACTGCACATACCATCTTCACAGTCAGTGAATAAGTAGAAAATATGGGATCAGCTTTTCTTAAAAAATCTCCTCACTAAGGGTATTTTATTGATGTGCATTCATTTGCTACAGACCTCTTAATTCTCGTGGGTTCCTGAAACTGTCAGAAATTCTACAAGTGTGAATAGTGTTGTTTAAGCAAAATTAATGTCTTCATTGCTGAGTGTTATATTTTGGGGTTTATATATGCTATATTAGCAGAGTTGTTTTTTTTTTCCTAGTAAAAATGGAAATGCAAATCTGCTATCCTTTACATTCTTCAGCCTACCTGACCCTAAGTCATTGCTTCCCTGTAGCATTATTTTGTCCATGCATGAATGCCACATCATATTTTATCTTAATTTACCATCAAATCAGTTGGAATGTAAAAACCTAGTCAATTAAATAAACACTGGAAAACAAACAGGAGACTGTTTGCTTTCAGATTTATGACAATCTGACCCTTTGAATAAGAATGACTCATGGTGGGAGAGTGAGGGAGAGAGAGATGAAAGGGATGATTTGAAAGAACAATACACTATATGCTGGTAAATCTCACACATCATTTCTACTAGACAGTCAGTTTTGTTTCCAACCACTTAAGACTAATTACTGGTTTGCTAGGAGAAGATAGGGCTATAATTCCAACAGCACTGGCGTTGAGTACAGTTGTCCCGACATTCTTCCACAGCTACCATCTTCCTCTAGGAAGTCATGTCTACACAGATAGAAGACACAGTGAAAGGAAGAGTGCAGAACTGGAAATCAGGACATCTGCTAGTGCCAGCAGCATAAATGCTATAGTTTGTGGGCAAGGGCCACAACTCACTCAACTCCTCAAGGCCTTGGTATCCAATATTAAATAAAGGAAGTTGGAGTGATCATTACTGAAAGAACCAGACATTCCTAAACTTTTCTGCATTTTAACATTTTGGAATGAAAGCTACTTTTGTCTGTGCGCATGCTTATGTGTAACTATAGGTATATGTTATCTATATGTAATGTTTTTCCAATACCAGATGTTATTGTCGAAATTAATGTGTAACGGATGTCTACTAAATTGGCTTAAAGAAAAATAAGTGTTAATAACAATAGCATACTTAAGCAAGATGAAAAAACTTCCTTCATTTGATAAAAGGACAAGTTTTCTTGGACTACTGGTCAGTTTCTGATCAGAGATAAATTATGAAAGGTCTTTCTCTACCGTTAAATAGAATTTGGTCTGGTTTGTCAGGATCTTACAGACTGAAGAATTGAGGCCTCTGTTCTCCAGATGAGAACGATGGAGTCACTCCTGTTTGGGGCTTGAATAGCAGTGGCTGGCTGGTTGGCTGGCTGGCAAGACAGAATTAAAAGGCTTTCTGAATTCATTTGGAAGGGGGCAATCTCAAGAGTAACCTATTGAGCATGTTGCATTTGTGCTGCCAGGGAGGCATCCAAAGGAGGGTGCCATTAAACAGGTGGTTGAAACAGATTTTGACATCAGAAGATGAATGGATACTAGAACAGAGATAACAAGTGAAGTCACAGGATCGATGAGAGGGAACTTGAATATTGAAAACGCAAAACAGACATACACACTGCAACAGAACCCTGGAAATAAAAGAAAGTCAGAGAGGCAACAGTCTGGGTACCTTGACTGTGCCCTGAGATCTGGATGATAGAGCCCAGTTTGCCCTCTGAACTTTCCCCTCCTCTATTTGTGTTCTTCCAGCAAGAGCCACAACGAGCAGCTCTCAGCAGCAAATCAAGTGCTTAGTAACGCAGCACAGTGCATCGCTGTGTCCATCACAAGTATTCAATACCTAAAATGACATGTCCACACAGCAGGATTTATGTGAAAATACTCATTCACTCCACAAATACTGCGTAGCCACTATGTGGTAGGTACTCTTTTAAATACTAGAAATACACAAATGAGCAAAACTCTGCCTCTTAGCATTTACCTTGTGGTAGAGAGAATGACAAAAACAATAAACAAATAAACAAGCCCTTGAGAGAAATAAAAAAGATTTAAGGACAGAGAAGAAGCCAATTTAGGTAGTTTGGTCATGACTTTGCTTGTCCCAGGTCCCAATGGGAAACGAGTGCTCTACCCTATCAACTCTCTGGGTGCCTGGCATGCACCGTGCTGACACACTCACATTCTTGCTCAATGCCTTGTAGACGCTGTCTTCCCAAGAATCCCTATCGCTCAGGACCTAATTGGCAGCAAATCAATCTACTAAGTAGAAGAAGATTTCAAAAGGGGTTATACAGGAGCACAGTATTTAACAGATGAAAGCTTCCAGCATTCCGGCCTTCATGCTGATTTGTTGATGAGTTTTTAATTTCTTCCTCATAGCTTCTTGGATGAAATACCAAGTAAGGGAAGTATCTAGGAGGGATTTATTTGACCCCTAAAAACCTGGAAATTTCCGTCCATCCCCTGACACAACTAAAAAATGAATCTGATTAAAGATCTAAATGTTTCAGGTAGTATTTATCCTCATCTTTAAAGAATAACCTTGTACCTTTAAATATATAAATTCATAACTGTTCTGGAATTCCCATTTGGCAATTCAAATTTTAAACTCAGGTCACTGCATTAAACCTAAAATTAAGTGTAAAAAGTATATTGATACACTTGGATTTGAGCACAACATAATACCATAGGTTGAGGAACTATACAAACTCTCTCTACCAGTGAACCAAAAAGATCAAATGTCCACTACTAGATGTTTGTTTCAGCCTCCACCTCCTTGAGGCCACTTATTGAGTGGACCCCTTCTTTGATGCAAAGGAGAAAGAGTGGGCCAATGCTGGAAGGCACTGTCTAGGAAGAACAGATCCAACTGATGAGAGCACAGAAGAAAACCAGAAAGACCACACTGCAGTGTGAGATCACTGAGCACCTGGGAGGGATACCTCTGAGAGGCATGGAGAACATCATGGGTTTCGGGAATAGTGGACAAAGGACCTTAAAGTTCTTCAAGCCAAGACCCGTCCTTGTGGAGAACTGGGACCCTGGGACAACTGAGAGCATAGGAATCCGAAGTCATTAGGGACCTTGGAGGCATGAATTATACTGAGCTACACTGGTATACTAGATTGTTGAATCCTAGATGATGCACAATGGAAGACCTGTGTCAAAGACAGTGTGTGTGTGACAGTGAATGGATTTTAAATCAGATGTTTTCACAATTATAAATAAGTACTGCAGGCTCATTAATTATTAACGAGGTAAATCTAGGGAGAAAATGCATTTTTTTCCTGGACTGCCTTGAAGTCTAGAAAAGTTTTGGTCACCATTTTACAGGAGTCAATAAGTCATCTCTCTCTGAACCAAGTATAGCCTTAACACAGATAAATAGATTAAATAGATTCCTCTTACCCTGCTTAAAAATAAATTAGCAGAATAGTGGTTGACTTCCTTTACAATTCCTGCATATAAAGCACTGCTTTCTTCATGAGAAAATGCTCAGTAGGAGTGTCTGGAAAAGAGTTAGGAAATCATTTTCCAGGCAAGGCACTAATAGCAGATTATAGCTTTCATTAGTACAGAATGTAGCCACAAGGTTTCAGAGCTCATATAGTCTATCTTTATAGCTTCCAGGAAGATGTACTTTAAGACACAATTTCCATGTTATAGAATCATTTTCTTGGTAGCTCTTCAAGTTTCCTCACTAAAACACATCAGAGAACTAAGTGGCAAATAGTTCAACAAGCCAGTTGCAGGGAAGTTTTCCTAGATAAGTACCAAATTCTGTTGAATCAATGTTCCTCGACTTCTAATCTACATTTAAAACACCTGGGGATGTTCTTAAATATACAGATTCTGATTCAATAGGCCTGAGATGGGGCCGAAGAGCCTGTGTTTCTAATAATATACCAGTAAATGTCTCTGCTACTGGTTCATGGAATACACTCTTCAGTGGCCAGCTTTAGATCATTTGCAAAAGCAATTTAATTTAGCATTAAGTTAATGAGCACTTATTGTCTGCTAAACACTATGCTGGATGTGGCCTACCATAGATGTGTCACTAAAAAGCTGCCATATTTAGAAAATTTAATTCCATCTCAGAGGTTACAAAATTTCCCTACTGACTAAAAAACTCCTGAGGTGATAGCATAAAGTATTGATAATTCAGTAGAATTAAGATGGAACCTAGGCATAAGCATTTACCAAATTGATTCTTATCATTGGACTTGGGAAGAGCTTTAGAGCATTACAGGCATTGGGGTGACTAGACTTGGATGTGAATCCTGATTCTTCCACTTAATAGCTTTAATTTTGTGGAAGTTTCCTAACTTCTCTCTAGGTGATGCCTGGTGGTCTAACTATTGGATTCAGTACTCTCTCTTAACAATTTTCCACCCTTATTTTCTTATCTAGAATACTGAGCTAGCAAGATTAATTTTTAAGGATTGTCGGAGGATTGAGTGAAACTATATAAAAACCTAAACACAGTGCCTGACATTTAGTGTCAGCTACTATTGCTGTGTAACAACAAACACCTCAAAGTTAGTGACATAAAACAACCACCATGTGCGGCAGACCTCTCCTGCCTCGCCCGCTGCTCCCCTCAGCAGTGTATTTCTGATCTGCCTGTTCTGCTCCCCACTCTGTCTCTGGTGGACCCTCTCGCCGCCCCGCGCCTCTGGCCTGTACCCCAGCTTGTATACATAAAATAAATAAAATTCTTAAAAAAAAAAAAAACAACCACCATGACACGATGTTCTGTGGGTCAGGAATTTTACAGGGTTAAGGCAGCCGCAGGGTAGTCCAACTTCTGACTGGGTACCTCAAAGCTCCAAGCAAGAGAGTCACAATGAGCCGGGGCAGAAGCTACTTCTCCTCCATGAGTTTGCCTCAAAGGTCATGCAGCATCATTTCTACCACGTCCTATTAATTCCCATAGTAAAGGGTAGGGAAATCAGACTCCATCTATCAGTGAGACAATAGTGAAGTCTTCTTGTGGAGATACATGTTGGAAAGCAAGTCATCCTGGAAAAGTAAAGTCTGCCAGAGTAGGGAAACAATTACATCTCTATTTTCTGTGTGCTAGAAACCTATCAAATACTTATGCTATTGTGACATTTGCATCTCTGAACTTGCTAGGCAAAAAATCAGCCCCAGGCCTTCCAGAAGCCATTGTTTCATCTTCTACTAACTGCATCAATCATTACCACTTAGTCTAAGGTTGTCTCCAGCAGTTTCTAGTTCACAAGCAAAACTACATATAATCAGAAATGAGTTGACCCTTACCCCAAAGTGTGAACAAGGATCATATCCTTCAGTCAAGGGATCTTTCAAGAGATAAGAAGATATTTCCAAAACAAAATACAGCTCTTCCTCAGGAGATAAAGATAGTCTCGCCCCAGCTCCTTCATTTTCCTCCAGTTTCCAGATTGGGATAACACTGCAGTATATAGTTCAGAATTGGTGCTCAATAATGTTACAGAAATTTAACTCCATTTTTTTGTGCATGCACACAATTTCCCCTCCACATTCTTTTCTGAATTTAGTTTACCATCATTAACCCTTTCTTTGGACATCCCCCAGTTGGACATTCAACATTCTATTCACATTACCCAGAACAATAGAGAACACAACTCTGAAAGTACCACCTTCTACTCTCCTTCCTCATCTCATCTAAGTTATTTTTCAAAGACATAATTAAAAGTGAAAACACCAAGAGCCCCTTTAAAGACAAATCTCAGAATTCCTGTTCCAATTAACTGCTTATACTCTCTACACACCTAACCTGGGACTATACTGCATTTTGACAGTCATTTTCTCCTTCACCATATTTTTTAATGAATCTGATCATTTAATGATCAGATTCCATCATTAGATTCCATCACAGATTCCATCACAGATCAGATTCCATCACAGATTCCATTCATTCATTTAATGAATCCATCATTCTAGAGTCATAGCTATGGGTCAGGGGCCAAAGCTGAATGGATATCGAAGTGTCCTTTTCAAAGTTGTAGCCAGTATTGATTCAGGTGGAACAAAACAGGAGTGGGAATAAATTTAAGCAGTGGGCAGGTCTCAAGACCCAGCCATGAATAGAACCTAGAGACTAGAAAAGAGTAAATTTTGAGTTTGATAGAGTTCTCTTTTCTAATTTAAAAATTTAAAAAAATAGGCAAGCGGAAGATAAGTGCAAGATAATTATAACACAAGATAAGATGACATAGCACAAAAAAGACACAAATAGATTCACAGGAAATCGATGGAAGGTTTTAATGGAAGACATGTCATTTCAACCCAACAGCACACTATGAAACCAGATAAAAAGCTAGCTCTTTGGAAAGACACACCAAGTCTATAGTAGTCTGCTTCCAAACTTAACTCCTCTCCAAGAAGCCCGGGCTCCCATTCACATATGTTCCATTCCTTTCTTTCTCTGGCTACTCTTAAGTTCCAATACAGAAAGATTCCCTTCAGGCATCACTTTATTGGAAGAAAGAGTTAGTTACTGGTTCTCTGTGCTCTATTACGTATGAAGTAGCCATGGCACATATCACATTTGTATTTACCTTGATGTATCAACCTTCCTCACCAGTCAGTGAGGTTCTTGAAGAGAGGAAGTAACCTCTGTCTCCTTATCCCTGTATGGTTTGTACACCATTTAGCATGTTGTAGCACTGACCAAACTGGTATTTAACACATAAATGAGAAACCAAAGTCAGATCAGAAGTATGAGCAAAATAAGAAGCATTAAAAAAAATTCAGTGAGTAGTTACTGTTGTTTGGGCTGCATATGTAAATGCACAAGGGCAAGTACGTAACAACTAAACCAGCAGTCTACAAACTTTGACCTGTACACCCAATCTGTTTTTGTTCCTAGTTTTATTGCAACACAACTGCACCCTTTTGTTTAGCTATCATCAGTGGCTGTCTGCACACTACCACGGCTGAGTTAAGAAATTGCAAAAGAAACCACAAGACCTGCAAAACCTGGAACATGTCCATCTAGCCCTTCAGCAAAAAGTTGGCCAACTCATGATGTGAAGTATTTAGAGTGATCAAGTGTAATGTCTTAAAATGACACCTTATATCCTGGAAATAATTTAAAGTTATTACAAAAAGACCCCCCTTCCATGAATGTCCCCCCAGGTACTTTCTAATAACTCTTTCTTGCCAGGTTCTTATCAAAACCCTACTCCACACCTGTTAGCCCTATCACTTAGCCAATCTCTTACAACAGACACTTAGAATAGCATGTCAAAGGATGTAGACTCTGCTCTCTAGGAACTCATAATTAAAACAAAAAATGTAGCTAGTAGGAACATCAATACTCCCTCTGTCTCCTGCAAACTATACAGATGATCAAGGAGAAAACGTGACAAGAGGCAATTCCCTTGAAATGTCAAAAAAAACATTAATGGAAGTCAAATATATTTGGACTAGTCACAATTTTAACCTACCATCTTCTCAATCTGCTTCCAGAAAGCTTGAATAAAATTGACTGTCTTAAAAAATTGGACAACTACAGCATTCTGAGGCTCACCCCTTTCTTCCCCAGGCACTGGACTGTTAAATCAATCAGTACATTAAGGTAAGTCAGTTATCAGATTTGAGGTCTTCAAAAGCCCTGACTCCTGCAGTATGTCCTACCACTGAGCTCCCAGCCCCTGACATCATCTCTTCCCTCCTCTCAGCAGGTTTCCACTACTCCTATCACTGTGAATACTCAGGTGTGACTTTCCCCGTATGTTTTTGCCCTTCATTTACCACACACAGAGAAGGGCATCTATGTCCACATCTGTTCAATTGGTTGAGATTTTTATCATTTAGCTAATGAGCAGGCAATGAAACTGGTAACTGCAATTTAGTCCAAGCTCCCACAGCAAAATGTAGTGGGGGAAACACACAACTGTAGGGTTCATAGTAATACACAGAGTCTAAAGAAAACTGATTCCTTCTTTTCCAGAGAAGCGTTTGTTGATATACTCTCCCTTCCTAGTGCAGAAACAGTATCTCCCAAGACAAGGAGTTCACAGTTGCCATGGTCAATGTATCCCCAAAGAAAGTGGCACTTTTATCTGCCCTGATTTCTCCTTCATAGAATAAATCGAGATGCCATCACCCAAGATGATTTTCAGCTAGTTTCCTGTTGTGAGATCATTTCAAGGCAGATTTTTTAGTGGAGGAGAGATGATGACATTTACAAGTAGCATAGTGTATGGGTTAAAAGTTTGTGTTTGTATGTTGGACTGCTTGGGTTCAAGTCCCAACTCTACTGACTTCTAACAAAGTAAATTCTTCCCATCTCTGTAACAACGTCTCTTCATCTATAAAAGGATGAAGTGAGTTAATGCATGTAATTTTTAGACTAGAGCCTGGCATATAATATGTGACAATAATATGATTTATCACTCTAGACCCATTTGTATTTTTGAGAGTATCTTTGTACTAACTATTGTTCAGTACAGAAATGCCCTTATCCTATTAATGTCAGGAAAATTGTTTTGAATGAAATGTTGCTTTAGTAAGGTTTGGATTCCAAACACATTTTTTTTCTGATATGAAGAAAAGTTGAGTTTTCTAAATTGTTCATTTTACCCTTTCTTTATTGTCATAGAGCAATTCATTTATGGCTCATATTTTGGTTACATTATAAAGAAAAACTGTAATTTCATATATATATATATATATATATATATATATATATATGTGTATATATGTTTTTCTAACAGAAACTGAGCAGGTTATTTTTATCTATTACCATAGACTAACTGAAGTAATTCCACAAGTCACATGGAAAAAAGCTATCTCATTATAGTTCTCCTATTGTTTTCACTGCTTAAGAACAACTGATTATTTCAATAAGCCAGCATATCCAAATTAGTATAAAAAATAATACAACTTATTGACATAGTAGAAACCAAAGTGTGATAGGCTTCTCTGAAAAGGAATGGAATAGTATTCATACCTTCCAGGAGACCTTTTCCTATTTATTTAGGATTACTCTTATTAAAACGTTTCACTTATTCCGTGCACCTTGATAAAGAAAAGTAACTTTTAAAAATTATATCTCTGTCTCTCCTTTATTTGCTTTAGAAATCTTCAATAATCTCTGTAAAATTTGACAGAAAGGAGAGAACCATTAATCTTTCCTGTGTAATTGAACAATATATTGGTCAAACCAACTTTCTTCCAATAGTTTTACACTCCTAGATCTTATAGAGGGTCACTTCTCATGAGAACCTATGCTTATTGCCTCTGCTTTTCATCACGTATTCTCTAAGTTTTAGCATTCTGTCTGCGACTGAAATTACTACACAGAGAAAAGTCCTTTAAGGGTCACTAGGACACCCTCATTGCACAATACTCACAAGATGACCTTTTCTCTGACCTCATCTTTACTGAATCACCCAAGACAACTTGATAGAGTCATTCATCGCTAGAATTCAATGAACTTGCTTCTATAATGATACTTTTCTGGATGTTCTCACTCTGTTCCTAACCTGACTACGCTTTCTACATATTCCTTCATTTCTAAGTATTTTCAAATGAAGGGAAGAGTTGACCTGAATATTGAAGAAAGAGGAGGACTTATAAAGACCAGGGTGAGGAGAAGCTAAGATGTAGCAATGAAATAGGGATCAATCCAATTTTGCTGAGGCAAGGCATTTTTTTAGGAAAGCAGCAGAGGAGAGTAGGAAAGAAAAACCATGCCAGTTTGGAGACTTCACTCAGTGTCTGGTAGAAGAAAAGCTGCCATATATAGTGCTTAGATAAAAAGCAGCATTTTCCTCTACCTCTAACTCCTAATTGTCTTAGAATGATAAAAGGATAGGATGAAAATTAGTTCAGCATTGTGTGTATATTTCTAAGTTCTTCAATCCCTCCCTTATCCCAATTGTTCACTTATTTGGGCCATTTCATAAATGAATTAGTTTCTTTTCTGGGAGATGTGCCAGGCAGGTGGGAGGCACTAAATCTATCGATTCTGTTACTTGTGAACAATTCTGCCATTTGAAGCTTTGGATTAAAATGAAATTTGGAGATTTACTTCTGGATTTCATTTCTTTCCTCTTTGTGTCCATAAATAACATGGAATTAGTCATAAGCCATAAATCTATTCACAGACATGTTAGGGTTAGATAACTCAAATATTTATTTGTAAAGAAAAAATATCTTACATGCCTATAAATGTCACACAAACAATCTCTCTGCAGGCAACTTCATTCTAGAATAAAGCCTTCTATCCACACAAATGTCCCCCACAGACAAAAGTACACAATGACAGATATATTTTCATTCCCTACTAGCTTGAGATACCTAATAAAAATGCCTCTTTTCCATTTCTCATGCATATTTTCTTTACCTCTCATTTTTATTTTATTTCCATTTCTACATCTTTTTCTCCTCCTCCTTTCACATTGCCCTATCACACACTGGCTCAAATGGAGCCACAATTCTTTCTTTTCCACACACTCTGATTTATTTTCTCTTACTATACTTAGTGGAACATTGTATGTTAATATTACAAAACTTTTTTCTCAAATTTAAAATGTGTGAAAGTTTACCATTATTACTATCAGTAATGATCACATTTTCTTAAAATGGTTGAAGGGGAGGGAATTAATGGAGCAGGGAAGATGGGCTTTTTCTAGTCACATCTGAAACTGGATAAAAATTTAAATGTGACGGTTAAGCTTATTCTACAAAAGACCACAGGGAAAACTGTTAAAATAGCTAGAATGGAGTCACTAGACGTGCTTGATAATGACGTGATCTCTCCCTTATAATGCTGCCTTCTTCAGGTTTCAAGCCTCAATTAAGAGCAGACACACCTGGCTATAAATCGCCACATCTCTCAGTACAAGTAAACTCTGTGCAAAACATTTGTTGTTACAGATACAATAATTAGAAATTCTCTAAGTCAGACCAAAAAACATGCCACTGATGGGCTTTATATTTTCTAAGATGCCTCACCTGACCGTCAACTGACTGCGACTTCTAATATTACCATATTGTTTGTCTGCCCCGATCTCCTTTGTTAAATATATGGCTTCATGCATGCAAACAAAACAAATACTGGAAATACCTAACCTATAGCAAATCTTTCAAATTATTTGCCATTGTATCTTTCATGGCTTAACATGCAAGCAAGCACTCATTTGATTCTCACAACACTCTGCAAAGTAGTGATAATTATCTGAAACTTGAACACAAAGGAACCAAGTTATAGAGTGAATTCAGTGAATTGAGTTCACACAACTAGTAAGCGATGGATATAAGATTCAAATAAAGCCACTGATCTGTTTCAGACCATACTGCTTTTTCCAAACAAAGAGACACCTTTGGTAATGGAAATAGGCAATTACCATTTTACTGTAAATGCTCTTGACAGTGCCCTGAAGGGCATTTTATAATTTCTTAAAAATACTTTTATAAATCATATGTCTGTCTTCCAAATATCTCAAAGCAGCAGCACAGGAATTAGTCACATTTTACAAACAAAGAAACTGATCTTAAAAGAAATGGAGGCTTGCCCAAGGCTACTTGGTCATTAAGTAGTAGTAGCAGAACTAATTCCCAGGTCTTCTCACCTTACTTTTTCCATTATGTTTGAAGCATCTCTGAGCTAAATAAGTTTCATATTCGGTCAGAGTGATACTAAGTGATATGGGATACGATGATGATGTGATGTTTATTGCAGAAGGACATGTGCATAGTACTGAGGAGCAAGAGGGTGAGGGAGAAAAGCTGATGGATACATAGTGATTCTTGGGGGAGGTGTGCAAAGGTCCCTGTGAGCTGAAGGGGAGGTGAAGGAGAAGAGAGTCAAGGTGCTCACAAAAGGTGCATGTACTGTTTCATTCTTCTTGTAGGTGATGAGACTTAACTCATGGAATCTAGGGGGTAAAGGCAAGGAGTCCTTAGGCAACTGAGTCTCAATCTGCTTGGCAGACTTGCCAGGGTTTGTAAAGTATTTATTTATTAGATTGATGTAACAAATCCCCAAAAGAGCCATGTCCACACACAAAATAAAGTTGTATTTTGCTCAAGTCATTTCTACTTGGGTTTTTTGATGGAATACGGCACACCTCCAGGTACAACCCAGAGAAACCCAGGTACTTGCCTATCTGGTCTGCCACATTCTGCAGGCGACTTCCAAGGTCGTCATGCTTATGTTTAGTTAAGTCAGAAAGGAAAAAGAGCATAGAGACTATCCCATGGGGAGATTCACATAAGCCATAATCTTCTTCCATTGCCTGAATTCAGTCACAGGAGACTAAGAAAGATGATCTGACTGTGCACTCAAGAGGCGAAACTACATTTGCTGATACGTGACAAACTCTCCCAAAACTATGCATATCATTAGCTTTTGTAAACCAAAATTTTCATGTGTCTGTTTCTTTAAAATTAAACTCATATCTAATGAAATCACTCTCGGAGGCTAATCAGAAAAATGAATGTACTTTTACTATTGTGCCACAAGTACTACATTCCTACGACTAAGGCCCATAAGGAATAGAAGCCACCCCATTCTTATTCAAAAATGATCACTGCTGTTGTTCCTTCATTAATAGCCAAACTTCTCTGCTTGGCAAGATTTTAATTCGGCATGAAAGAAACAAGTACAGCCGTGGATTCAAAGAGATGGACTTAGGAAAAGGAAGCTTCAGATCTAAATCCTGACTGCGGTTCTTACTGGTGGCACTAACATTTAATAAGTACTTTCTAAGGACCAAGTCCAATGCTTAGAACTTCACATACATTATCTTAATTAACTTTCACAGCAACACTTTGAGAGCGGATCTTAAGGATGACAAAACAAGTTTAGAGCTTGCTTCACTGACTCAAGACTTCACATGTAGCTCACAGATTTGTTGCAAACAGTAAATGAGCAGATATAAAACACACAACACAATGCCAGGCACATAATGAAGGATTTGATTTGTTACAGTTATTACTGAACAGTAAATGCTTTCTCACAGGAGTTTCAGCCTACCCTAGTTTCTTTCATCCACCTTCAAAAAAACATATCCCAGAAGAATCCAGTGAAAATATTCTTTATGACACATCCATTTTGGACACAGAGATCTCTGAAATATATCAAGGGGCAGCTTTGTTCATAGTTAATAAGGGTTCAAACAGCCTCTGCAGAACAGGCCATAATATGAAATAAATATGATCCTTAAAGCAGTTATAGAAGAAAAGTGGATGAAATATAATGGCAAATCCACAATAAAACAGCACTGGCCTATCTATCAATCTATAAACGGGCAGATGGGAAGGATAAATACTCTCATTATGATTTCAGCAATGCCCCACTTAGTTCTATATAAAATCCATAGCACTCATTTTCCCCACTATTTAGAAGCTTTTTGTTCATATTTGACAAAGAACACTTCCTAGATTTAGAATTTTCTTTCCACTGAGAACATTTTGTAAGCAGCAATGTGGCAGAGCAGTTAGTGCATGGTGCACTGGCAAGGAGGTAAGGGCAGGAAGGAGCCAGGTACTTCTTTCTATGGAACACTCAGTGTCTGACGCAGGGATGGACAGAGTGGAGCATCAGGAACTAGTGACTCCACACTGTCTACAGCCACGCCCCCTCTACTCACAGAAAGAACAGAAAATGAAATTATACTGGCAGACATCAAATCCGCACATTTGAACTCAAAGAAAATCCACGGATGCTCTGAGCAAAATGTAGAACAGAATAGTTTGTCGATAGTACTGTGAAGAAACCAGTTAAAACAGGACAGAGGTCACTTTTCAGTAGGTGAGACGCAATGCTTAATTGTGAGTGTCAGAAAATGGCACAACTTGAAAGTCACATGTAAAGGCAAATGCTCTCTCCACTCATCACTATCTCACTTGATTTCATCTTCACCACTTTCCTCTGAAGCAGGATTTTTCCCTCATTTGATGGATGAGGAAGCTGACACCTTGAAAAGTTAAATTCTTTGCCCAAGATCACATTGTTTATAAGCACCAAAGCACAAGTCATTTTTACTCATTATGCGGTAGGCATTAAGACACATTGAAAGGTTTTTGAACTTGCCAACTCAAATGCCTATTAATTGCCTGATTCGTGATACTAAAAGCAGCACAGAAAACCAGCTGCAGTTGAAATCAAATCACCACTTCCTGACCCCACATGAGATGGTGGAGTTGTAGGTTAAAGGGAGTAATGTTCCTTCTACAGCAACAGCAGACCTCTGCATTCTAAGATGCACTTGGAAATCTTTGCCCTCTTGGTATACCAGTGTTGCTGTCCTACCCAAACACAGGTAGTGGAACTCTCCCTGGTCTGCCCATCTTTCTTGAGCACTTCACATAATGAACCATTCCAGTGACATCAACTCAAGGTGCTACAAACACACCAAATGGAACAGTAAGCCAAGAAGAGCTGCTCTGATGAACGCTGCCTGCCAAAAGGAGACTGGTCAATGAGCTGAAACAAAGACTGGAAAGGTTTCTCACTTGCAAGTGAAATCACACCCGTGCTGCTCAGAAACGCCTGCCATAACGACAGGCCACAACGAAGCTAAAAATGGTTAACCCTACAGAGCTGGAGGCTCTAGTTCTTGACCCACTGGGGATCAGACACTTCCTGGCCGGGATGGCTTTGTGCGCAGTCGCAGACACGTGGGCATCCATACCCGCAGGCCTGAGAGGGCTGGAGAGCGCGTCAAGTGGGGCGGCTCCCGCCGAGGGCATCGCTTAAACTTGAGGAAGCAAGTGTCGTGTGTCTAAAGCTGTTCTAAAGCTACAGGTTTTTAGAAAGCTAAAAGAAAAATCCTAAAGCATGCATATTTCTGTCTCTAGTAGGCAAAAAAAGAAAAAAAAATCCTTCAGTGATTGATATTATATATTAACTCGTCACATTTGGGTGTAATTAGATAAGCAGAAAGGGCTTCACTTTAC
The DNA here is from genome assembly GCA_004024925.1 of Scalopus aquaticus. Classification (NCBI taxonomy): domain Eukaryota; kingdom Metazoa; phylum Chordata; class Mammalia; order Eulipotyphla; family Talpidae; genus Scalopus; species Scalopus aquaticus. The sequence goes on along the minus strand of PVIJ01004167.1, from coordinate 15,113 downwards.
CTGAAGGGAATGAACTAAACCGGTGGATCTCCGAGGGCTGTCCCAGGCCAGCAGCTTTCACATCAGCGGGGAACTTGTGGAAAATGCAAATTCAGGAGCCCACTCCTAGTCGCCCTGAATAGAAACTCTGTGGGTGGAGTCTGGCAGTTTTCGCCTTAACGAGTCTCCCAGGTGATTCTGATTCTCTTCATTAAATAACAATTGAACTGAGAAAACCTGCCTGTGCCTTTTGAACTTCAACGCAAAATCAGAGCTGAAAGTACTCCTCATAGGCAGGAAAATTTAGAAAAGCACAAAAGCAAAATCAAGCCCTTACTAGTGTTCTTTGGCAAGTCACATTTCCTCCTTTTTTCCCCTTCAGTTTCCTCAATCTCTAAAATGGGAATAATAACAGCATCCAGTTCACTAAGATTGTGAGGTTTCAATAAAATTGTTGTTTCTAGTAATAAAATGTGCCTGATGCAATTGTAAGCTTTCAAAAATATTAGCTATTGTTATTTAAAGTTCAAATTAATGCCAAAACCAAAATATAACCAACCCCGAGAAAATGCCCACAAGGACAGTCAAATTTGAGTAAACCAAATTTAAATGACAACATTTAAAATTCATGAATGAGAAAAAGCAACCAAATATAGATTAGGAAGAATAACAAACCAAAGATGAGAAACTTCACAAACCAGAAAAGTAAAGAAAATTTTCCCTTTGTGAAATAACCACAGGCCAGGCAGTTCATGATCCCTGGTGACCAAACCATTAGTTCAGCCTCCATTTTGAGGAGGGAAAGTGAGCGCAGCCTGCCCTTAGAGTAACTCATTCCAGAGGTAACTCGTGCTTTTTTAAAAAGATATATTTATTTATGCATACAAGAACTGGGGTGTAGGCCAGAAGTGTACGGTGGTGAGAGGATTCACCAGGGACAGAGAGGGGAGCATAACAGGTAGATATACTGAAATACACTACTAAGGAGAGCAGCTGGTGAGACAGGAGAGGTCTGCTGTGCCATGTGGGCAGCTCCCTGGCCAGGGATCCAACTCAGGCCTCAGGGGCTTGCGATGGCTTGATAAAGCTAGGACTTTAACCCCTGGGCAACCAGGGAGGCCCCAACTCTTGCTTCTTTAGCCTGAAAATTGAGACTGGGGGACATAAGATATCCCCCAGTAACATTCTCTTAATTCAAAAATGGAAACCAAGTCTATTTAAGAAGAAAGAATATTTTTAAAAAAGAAATGTTTTCGAACAGAAAGTTTTGTTGCCAGTGGAAAATGTAAAATATGATCTAACCAGAATAAAAAGATAAATATCTCTGCATATTTAAAATCAAGTTTCAGGGGAAGATTTTTATTCCCAAATCCATCTAAATCATGAAAAAAAAAGCTCATAAAGGAAATTTCAAGAAATAATTCCTAATTTAAAAGTCAAATTATGGCAGAGGCAGGCTGAAAGGTGATTTCAGTGACATAAAACACTTAAAAATTCTTGAATCTTTTCAAAAACCAATCTGACAACTAACCAAGACTTGAAAAAGCGGAGAGAAGTCCTGTGCAAGGACTTCCAACTCGTCGATTTCATTCATCCAGAACCTGCCTTGATTGATCTGTCCATCTTCTCCCAGAGCATGAGAAATGATTTTCACCTCATACATTTTTCCCTGTGGTGCTGTATTCTTCAGCACACTGTGAACATGCCAGCTGGAGATGTCGAGGTCAACCTGAACAGTTCATGTCTAATTCAACCACTGTAGGCAGATGAAGGGAGAAACATATGTGTATATGTGGACTGACCCTGGCAGGAAGGCAAAGAGAAAACTGGCATCTCTATGCCGCCATTTGCCCCTCCTACAGTATTTTTCTAGCCTTTTCCACAAAGACCTTATGAAAGCATAGAAACATTTCATTCAGTCAAAAAATAGTCTGGGTTATGGGGCAGAGATAAATATAGTACAGAATTACTGTGAAGAACAGGTGGTGCAGTTAATAATCCTAGCCAACTATGTTGAGTTATCTATGAAAGAAGTATTTTAGAAAATGAAGCAGTATAAGAGACAGAAGAACTGAGTTCCAGTTTCAGTTCTGCACATTTGCTTTTTGTTACTTAAGGCAAGTTAATTCCTGCCTCTGGGTCTCTATCTGCATATGTAAGTTTAGAAGAGCAAACTATATCAGACGTTTCCAAATCTAGGTACAGGAGGATTTTAATTATATTTACCACCTAAGATCTTTTTCATCAGAATCACATGAAATAGGGTCCAGAATATCTAGTTTTTTAAAAAGTCAGCTCTGGAATGTTTTATAATTTACTGGATTAGATGATAGCATAAGGCCATTTTTTTGTTGTATATGCTGTGTGCCCATTATTGATTTGGGGCAGTCCCAGACTGGGGAATGCAATCATCCGAAGATGTGTTCATCTTCGTCTGGTGGCTGATCCTGGATGTCCATTGGGACCTCGACTAAGTGCTGGAACTCTTAGATCAGCTGGAATTCTTACATCTGTCTGCTTAGCTTCTTCACAGCAAGGTATCTGGGCTCCAAAGGTGAGCATCTCAGGAAGATGCAGCTGCAGGAACAGGGCTTAATGATGGATCTAAGTCATTCGGGAATTGGCACTGCCTCTTCTCATTCATAAGGAAGTAACAAAGATCTGGCCAGGTTCAAGGAAAGGGACGGTAGACCTCACTTCTGAGGACAGCGGTGAGTTTCTGGAAGAGCTTATGGGACCAGAAATATTTTTGGGAAATACAATCTGTCATACCAATGAATAAAATAGATGTTGTATGTGGGAGAATAGTGGAGGATAGTAGGAAATTTTTCTGAATAGGTACAATATAAAGATTCTAAAAAAAACTTGAAAATTAGACATGAGTTCAGATATGCTTAGGTTGGAAATTGAACCACTGAAGGATTTTAAACAAAGATTTCTTTGAGCAAAGTATTCCTATTGACTTCCATCCATATAAGAAATACATCTCACAAATAAAGGTAAGTTTTGCAAAATGTTTTAGAGAAAGCGGGGTTCTTTTAATTTTTTTTTAAACTAAGGTAACATTGGTTTACATATTATATATGATTTAGGAATATGGGATTCCACCTCGTCAGGTTTCTTCTCTATAACCTTGCTGTAACTTAAAACAGAAAAACAACAGGGCCTGATTGGGGTAGCTGCTGTATGCCAGATATTTTGAATGTATTATCTTATTTGAACATCACAAGAACAAAGGTCAATATATTATTTCCATTTTATAGATAAGGACACTGAAACTCAGAAATATTATATAACTTTCTCGAAGTCAAATAGTTTATACTTTCTGTAATTGTGATTTAAGCCCAAGTCTGACTACAAAACAAGTACTTTTCTCACTGTCCATCATGTTCTGATGAGAACATGCCAGATGTTCTCATCATTTTGCAGATGAAAATATACATTATATAGTTTATGCAAAAAAAAAATAAACAATGTAGTAGTCCCTCTTTATACATATGTTTTGATGTCAGATAATGGGAAATGAAAGAAAAAGAAAGATTTTAATAAAATTTTCTGCTTTGGGCTTGGAATAAGAATGTTTTGAAAAAAGCTGGAAAAGTAGGAGGTATGTCCCATGTTTGCGCCATCTAAACCACATCCTCTCCGTTGCCACATGCAGAGGAACACACTTGGGAAAGCATATTTTGTGAAGATCCAAAATTGGAAGAATTTGCAGAGATTTTAAGGTCCTTCATTCTCCCCGTTTTATCAAAAACAGTGTTCACATCTCATATTTCTTCTTTTTGAAGTTGCACATATTTCTTATTCGGAGATACCATCTGCAATTCTGACCCCACCCCATCCAAACCTGTGACCAGGGACAAATTTGTTGGTTGACAATGTTTGTTTTTACAGCTTTTATAGCCACCATTCACCACTGGGCATCTAAAATGTCCTCTACTGATTGAAAAAAAAAAAAATGTGTGATATTACTCTTGCCAGTGGAATTTATATTCTAAGAGAATCACGGGTATAAAGAATAAAACTAGGGGCCTCCTTGGTGGCACAACAGATTAAGTCTCAGCCTATGAAGCTGTCCAGAGCCAGGCTAGGGAGATTCCCACATGGCGCAGCAGACCTCTCCTGTTTCGCCCGCTTCAGTCTGCCTGCCTGTTCTGCTCCCTGCTTTGTCTCTGGTGAATGCTCTCATTGCCCCACACCTCTGGCCTATACCTCAGTTCTTGTATGCATAAATAAATAAATATTTAAAAAAAATGAAAGAATAAATCTGGTAGTAGGAGTGCAGGCCAGGGGCGAGGCTGGAGTAAGACTGCTGAGGGCTTGAAGGGAGTTTTCAGCACCGCCTCCAAATCCATCATGTATATATATACTAGTACACTGACTAATTTCAAGTCTGACTCAAACCACTTCCATATGTAATTCCTCAAAAAAAGAGAATGGTAAGAAAATGATAGTAAGATGTACCACTACATGGCATTATATAATTTACAGAGCACGTTCATGAGCAATATCTCACTGAGTTCATAAACAACATTCTGAAGTAGTTATTAGCATCATCTTGCAGATAAGAAAAAAGAAAACTGAGATACAAGGAGCTGTTCCAGACCTCAAGGAACTTGACAATGATAGCACTCCCAACCTAACTTCCCTCCCTGGAAGTCCATTACAAAAGCGCCCCACCCACATTTATGGGTATTTCCCACCTATGCCTCACCAGCAGCACAACTCACACCCCCTACTAAGAGATGTTTGTGACTGAGGCTGACCCTGCACTGTGTTAAAGAACACTTCAAGGAGTGAGATAGCAGACCCGCAGTGCCAAAAGCTCTGGCCCTCTCTAGCAGCTTAATATAATCTAAGTAATATAGGTATCACTCCCAGACCTTCTGGGGCCCAGCAAACAACTACAGAGGTTATGTTATTGATTCCACTCCATAACAGAGATCTTGAAGAACTCATTACTAGGCCCCACCAAGAGGTAATTGTACCTGAAGGAGCATGAGGCTCAGAAAAAGAAGTAATAAAGACTCCCCAAAAGACCACTTGCTATGGTTTCCACACAGAAGTTTCCAAACTCTATTCCCATAACTGCGACATGAGGGTGTGGATGAGCACCCCCATCTCCAAGGTACAAGTCAAGCTACTGCTATATGTGTCAACATTCTGGTGCAGGGACAGATAAATGAAGAGCTGATTATGTGCCTGAGGAATTTATAACATCTCCAGCGTGATGACCAAAACAAGTGTAGATATGATGTGCCTTACAAAAGAGACAAGGACAGCACTGTTGGACGTGGATGGCATGGCGAACGAGGAAGCAGAAATGGGCTCTGCTTCGTTACTCATGCCTGGGCTGTCAGACTCATAGCCAACTTCCCAGGTTGGGTCCCTTTGCTGTAGCCAAATCTGTGTACAGTGGCTGTCTTGGTATTTCATGACCCAGTGTGATAAGTGACTGATGTATGACAAGAAGGAAAGCCAGGCTTTCTCATTTGCTCATTTTACCATATGGAAATCTCCCTGCCTTCTCATAACTCTCCCAGTGCTGGCATTTGGGTCATTTTCTTCTCCAGTTGACTTTGTTAAACAGAAGCAAGATATCTGGGCATGTGGCCACAACAGAGGGGCAGGCAACGCTTAACTGAGATAAAGTGTGTTTGACTTGGCAGGATGCCCAAAGCCACTGAGGACAGTGGGATGTTTGCTTTATCTAATTATTCCCAGCTGTGCTGCTGGGGTGGCTTGGGGCATTGGCCCAGGGATAGAGAGGTCTCCCTCATTTTAGCTCTGGCCCACCTTGGAAGCTCCAAGTTTAGAGTTCAAACACCATTCTTCAAAACTAGAAATGCAGACACCAAAAAATCTGACGAAACAGAAAGACGAAAACAATAGAATGAGATACCTAGAGACACCTTAGAATCCAGGTGCAGTGCCGCCTCACTCTGTGCCCTTGAAGTCACGTGACCTCGCTATGCCTCCAGTTCCAACATGACATGAACACCTTCCTACTGAGCGGCTCACCAAGAACTTAGGAGACCAAGAAATTGGACCTTTGCAGTAAGATTTTTTTTCAATTAAATAAGCTACAACATTACAGTAAAATGTGTGCATACCACGTTTTTTGCATTCATAATTAGAAGGAATTTGTAAAATAAAGGTCATGTTTCCAGAATTTTTAAAGGAAATCTATGGTTTCACAAAGGCATGGGAACATATTTTGTCTAAAATTGAAGATAAAATGTCTACCTGATTAGATAAGATCACTGAGAAAAAGGATTGTCTATCCCATTCACATCTGTATCTAAAGCGCCTAGTATGTAAGTTTACTGATTGATATTGGTTTAAATGAATTCATGAGAGAAAAGACCAAATTAGAACTATATGGATATGTCTAGCCCCATAATTAAAACAAAAGAGGCCCTCTATAAGTGGGGTTTTTCTCCTTTTTATTTCTCTTCCTTGTCTTCAAATTTTGGCAAAAAACAACATTTCTTGTAGGTAAACATAAAACTTTAAATAGCTTTCAATGGTATTGAGTTTGAACATATTTTTATAATGTTTTCCTCATATGGCTTTCTAATCTTTATTTTGTGACTCATTTGTTTGTGTTCCATCCTTGGAGGGAGAGGAGCAGACAAATGAGAAAGAATGGCCTGGAAGACCTAAACACTGGGAAATCAAACCAAACATATGACTAATCGGAGTTCAGCTGTGTTATGTATCTGGAAAAATATATATTCTTGAAGGACTTCAACAGGAATCTTTGCCAGGTTCAAGAGGAGAGTTGTGAAGTTAAATAGATGGCTAGAATTTCAGAAATATTTGTCAATGCCCAACTTAGGATGGGGAATAAAGTGTTCAAGTTAGAGAATACCTTAGAGATGATTCAACTCAACCCCTTTATTCTACAGATTGGAAAATGGAAGCTCAGAGAAACTTTCCAAGACCAAATAACTCACCTTTGTTTCACCTTCTTAAACCAGGATGAATTCCTAACCTGATATATTTGGTAATGTCACAATCAGGAAAGCTGATTTCACAGGGCTTATATTACATTACTCACAAATAATACTGGTCAGAGACCCAGGCGACTTTTAGTGATTCTCAGGTAATGCAGAGCATTTGGAATCAGCTCCTCTGAATGAAGGGCTAGCAAACGTCACCCAATTTTGATCGGTCAAAAATTTAAAGGAGCCAGTTTCCCCATATCGGCTTCAGATTCTAATGTCTACTCTGTACTGATTTTGCAGATTGAGTATAACAAAGACTATGGACAACTCTCAATGCAGACAACATGCACAAAGAGAAATTCGGAATCACAAGCTTAGTTTTAACCCTGACCCTGCCATCAAGAGATTTAATAATGTGGACAAGGTCGCACAGTACTCTGAGTCCTCAGAGGATTTGGAAAAGACATAAGTTCACTTCCACAAGCTACGTGTCCATGATTCCATGACACACATAATTCTGGTGAGAAAAACTAAAGCAGGCCAGCCCTGAGCCATATGGTGAAAGCTGCTATATCGGCTTAATTCAGTTTTGGTCTACTCAACAAAACAATGTTTTAATCCATAAAGTTTGGATTAAAAAAGTATCTCAAAGCCATTATTTTAGGAGAAAAGTAGCAGGAAATTTATTTTTTATATTTTAGGCCACATTTTCTTAGATCCCATTTTATTTCAGAGAAGGTTTTTTCCATGGACAATTGTGATATCTAATATTTTTAATCTTCTACATAAATCAAAGCTCCTTTTCTCCTTTAAGGTTAGTTGTGTTCTCTGAACTCCCAATCATTTGTATACACCATTGGTATTCAAGAGTTTTAGCTGAAACCACACTCAACAAAGTGCAGATATAATCTCAACAGAAGTGCCCAAATAAATAAAAACCTCAGGAAGATTCTGCTGGAATATCTTGGCTCTATTAGCTCTGGTTTCCAAGTTCAATGCTACCCATTTCTGGCTTCTGTGTCTCATGCTGGTAAACATCCTAAGTGGCTAAGGTCTAAAATACCAATAGTAAATGTAACTATAATCAACTGTTTTTATTAATGATTTCTTCAAGACCATATCACAGTTCAATAAACATGGAGTTGTTTAATGTGCTTGTTCTAAAAGCAGCTAATAGCAAGATGTAATTTGAAGCAGCTTCAGCTCACTTACAAAACCCTTGCTCTGTTAATTGTGATTTCACACTCCACTAAACAGCACAGCCTGGAGCAGGATTGTGTGCGGGAACAGCCAGCATGCTGTAGTTCAGGCCTCGCCACTTTTGTTTCTCCTGTCGCCCTGTGGTTAGCTTCTCCTTTTTCAAAAGCTCAGTAGACTAAAGTAGTTGCCTTCTTCATTCCTTTTTCCCCCTCACCTGGCAGGAGACAGCTTGTGGATACACCTATTATGTTGCTTTTTGTTTTTGTTTTAACCTTCGCTTTTTCACTATTGTTCTGGGAACAGCAGCATGTGGCCAATACACACTTTGTGTTCCCACAGCTGGCTGCCGCAGTCCCCATGAGTAAACAACAGAGCCTCTCTTTTGCTGCCTGGGCTCACCCACACCAGTATCCTTGACTCTTTCTTTTACTAACCATCCCCTCAGGAAGGGACAAGATAGTCTAATGGGAAGAAAATATCAGCAGAAATTCTAAATCACTTGGGTGAAAGTAACAGGTTTCTATCTAGAAGCACATATATTTGAAGAACCAAGTATGGTGTGTTATATCCACAGATATTTTCAGACTAAATGTCATCCAGGGTAAGGGTCCTTCAATAAGCAAGACCCAAGCATAAGATCCCCCTGACACTCTGGGTCTCATATTCTTCTTATAAACATTGAGAGGATCAAGGTTCAGACTGAATAATTTCTATGGCTTTCCTTCTAAAACATTTTATAAACTACAAATATTCACAATTACACATATGTAATTGTGGTGCAAGGGTTAGTGGCTGTTTGAAGAACCGAACAGCAGAACTAGTGCAATAAGAGGTAGACTGTGATGTTTTTCTTAGAATTAGGCTCCTGTCCTCTTGTTCAATGTCATTCATTAAATCAACCCAAAACCCCCGAAAGAACACTTTTCATCTCCTTTCAACTCACCCATGGCAAAGATAGTGTCACTGTTATTGACATTCTATATATCAAGTCTCCAAAACTCTAATTATAATCTTGCCACAAGAGAGTTAAATGGCAAATGTTTAAGTTTGAGCAACACACCAACATTAAGCACACTCACAGTTTTACACAATCCCATGTTAACATTCTAGCAAGGGATTTATGTAAAATCAGCAATTTTTAAGGAAATTCATATGCTCATTTTTCATACAGGTTTAGCTTAAAACCTAGGTGATAATTCTTACCAAAAAAAGTCAGGGCACATTTTCTACTTCTGACTACCACTTACAAGGTTTCTACCTAATTAAGGAATAATGCTTTTAAACAAAATCTGTTTTCTTTGGGTATTCATTTTCCTCTGAGCATCCTGGGAAATAGCATCCTTTGGGTAACATCTGTGTGTCCCAACACAGATCCTATAAAATGGCATCCTTCCCATTGTGAAATAGGTCACTGGCAGGTTGTGGAGGGGGATGCTTGGTTAGTTCAGCATCCACACCACTGGGATAATTTTGCCTACAATTTCACAGGAATTGCAGTTCAGGGCTTTCAAAATTCCCAGAGGTTATTACTCCATATGTATGCTAAACAGCAAGGTGTAAATGTCTTACGCTAAACCACAAGTTCAAAGGAACATCTGGCCAATGGTTGGAGTTAGTCCTCATAAAAAGGCTAATGGATGTCTGTATGGAAACAAATTCATGTTGAAAGGTCCCCTCCCTGGTTAGGATCAGTTCTAAATATCATAGCCTATAAGAGAGGGTCTCCTGAAACTAAACTGGAGGCTGTATCGATTGAGAAAAATATCTTTGAGGAAATAATACTGTAGGAATTTAAGAAAAAGCCAACACAAATGTGTTCAAGGAAAAGCACTACAAAAACAAAGAACCCACTTCCCTATCAGGCTCTTCTTATTTGTCTTTCAGAGTCCTCGGGTACATTAGGACACTATTCTCTGAGGCAGGGATTTAGAAAAGGAGGGTCAAAGAACAGCAATCAGACCAACCTGTCATGCTAACCAGGGGCAAGGAGTTCTGAACAAGTGGTCCTAACATTTGCCTCTAAGCCAGTTACTTACCTATTTGCAATAGAAATCTTGGAAAAACTAAAGGAACTCAATTGCATATGAGTCCCAAACACCAGCAATACTTTTTCTGTTTAGGAATGAGGGTCTAGTGAAAAAGAAAACTAGGACTTACTATAAATTGTGAAACAAAGGAGAAAATATTTATTTAACAAAGGAAGGTGGTTTTTTTGTTGTTGTTCTTTTCTGCATACCTGTTCTGTAGTATATGGCAACACACTGACGATCACTAAGAAAGGGCGTACTAACCTAACAGATCAGCTGGTTCCACAAGTTAAGCAAAGCTGTCCATTTCTAAGTACCAATGGCACATGTCTGCAAAATAAACTATCCAAAATATGTGATACACATTTTCTCTAGAACAATGCAACTTGGACAAATCAAATGTTGTGGCCTGTATTAGTACCATGAGCTAAGCAACAGAATTAGCTAGTCCTAGAAAAAAATGCTGAGTTAGGAATGTAAAAAAAAGGCTTAAAATGTTACCTTTGTTTCTTAGGAGCTAAAGAAAATAAACTGTAAAAGAAAAAAGAAAGGAATGGGTAAACTGGTGATGCTATGACTAAATTTAGAATGACGAGATATTTGGATCTGTTCAATGACCACAAGTAAAAAATACAAGTTTAGACAGTACCTCGAATAGACTGAAATGGAAAGAGGAAAGGTGTGTGAAATCCAAAGAGAAGGCTGTAGTAGTCAGAAACAAAGATCAATAGAAGATTGATGTTATCTCACAGTGGTAACAGAAAAGAAAGTCAAATTTGGAGCTACTGTGATCAAAAAAGTGACTAGGATTTGGTGAAAACTTGACTGTGGAGAAAATAATGTGTACCTAACAGATTAGACTAGGAGGAATAGATAAAATCAACCTCACATACAATAATTTGTGAACATATTTAATACAAGAGATCACTGTAACCAGAAACACGGAGCAAAAGGAAAAGCAACAGAAGCAAATACCTGGGAGGGATCCTCAGTGCCTCTGCGGACTGACATTTGATCTTGGGCTACCCAGCTGACTTTGTGAGACTCAGTTTCCCAGTTTTCTAAAATGGCACAGGCGCCGAGGCAGGATGGTCACCTGCAGAGGTTAACCGCATCTGGAAAGAACAGCAGGGCTGTGGCCCTTGCGTCTCTCCAAGGGCTTGCCTGTCTTACCTTGAAATGATAATCTGTCCCAACCAGTTTGGGAGAAGCCAGTGATTACGGAGACGAGACAAGTCATCGTTGGGGCCTCATCAGGTTTGTCTCAATGGAGCACTCTGCCAAAATAAATTGGGTTACATTTCATATTTAGCTTTTCTTGTTATTAGAGACCCAAGAAACCACATTTTCCCCCTATTCAGCAAAGATCCTCAGCCCTGTGCCCTTAGAACCTACCACAGTGCTTGGCACATCATAGGCAATAAGCAATTTTTTTAAGTTATTGAGAAAAACTTCTTGAACCCGAAACATCATAAAGACAAAGTTGGATCCCACTCGTGACTCAGCTCGCCCTTGAAGCAGCAGGCCTCACTCAGCACTGGCCTGAAGCGCCCTGCTCTGAGCAGAGCCCACTTTTCACTCCTCCACTCCCACCCAGCCTGAGCTGTTAAGTCACGGGTACCAATTGTCAGACCGCGTGGGACTGATGTATTTGTCATTTACACTCAGTTTCCTGGCTTCTGCTTAAATACAGGAAGGAAAACAAAGTGGCTGTCTTCCCGTTATAATGGAAAGAAGGCCTCTGCATGGCCATCACTCACTGCAATGAGGGAAGACACCTCATTTCACACCAGGCCTCACACCAGGTGTTCAGGGATTCTCTCCACAGGGTTACTGTCTCCAATAAGCCCATAGTTGCAAGCTTATGTTAATACCCCGGTGACCAGTTTGTCATATAAAACCATTTTCAAAACCACATAGCCACGCTAGCCATTCATTCTCACTTTAACCTTGCTTTTTTGCTTTGAATTTATACTAAAGTATAATATACATACAGAGAAACGTACATCATAATTGTGCAGTTTGATGAATTTCCTCAAAGTGAGCATCCCCTATCAAAAAGCATCCAGATCAATGAATAGTCACCAGCACGCGAGGGTCACGCCCATGTTTCCTTTAGGCCCCAACTTCCCACATTCCCAAGAGTGAAATCCATCCTGACTTCCAACACCAGGAAGGCTTTTGTTTGGTTTTAGTTTGTTCTATCAGCAGATCCATGCAACACTCTCTTCTGTGCCTCACCCTCCCTCTGCAGCCTGGGGAAATGGGCCTTTGTGTAACATCACAGCGCCATAATTTCATGCTGATAACTTGGGTATAATACAAGGAAAAGAAAGCAAACCTGGAGGCTGTGTTATATGAGGGTTTTATGTTCCACTTGGTCTTTTTTAAAATACAAATAAAATGAGAATCAGTTTAAAAGTTCAAGCTATCCAAGAAACATGTCAGTTCTTCTAGTTGAAAACCTAAGCTTCATGTAACAGCTAGCTATATATGTGCACCAGGACAGACGGATGAATTCTCCCTGAAGGGCATGGAGGGCTGGATAAGAGGGCAGACTGTAATGTGGACTTGTTGGCACAGACAAGGCCGATACCTTGAAGTTTAAAGACTAATAATTGTTATAACCACAAGGGCCTAAAACCCTCAATAGCCGAGGTCCCTAGTGCCATAGGATAATGAAAATTCAAACACTTTGGCTGGCACTTCCTTAGTAAATATTCGCCTCTTGGCACAGAAATCAGATAATGCCCTTGTCCAAACTAATCAGAACAAGAGGTCTCCAGCCCCCTCCCAATACAACTGAACATGACAAGAAAGGATCAAAGCAGCATGGGTGAAACCTGTTTTAGTGAGAAACAGAGTAATTCAATTTGCATCTTTTTCTTCAGAGAGAGTACTTTCCGTCTCCTCCTGACATTTGATGGTCCTCAGTACCCAGAAATGCTGAAGAATCCAGAATTTTCTGGACGTTTTGGAACTTAGGTCTCACATTGTATCACTCAGACAGCCAGCATCTGTCCGAGACAGCATAGCTCCCAAACGTGAACCAGGAGAAAGAATGCTAGATCAGAGGGTACTGTTCACTAAATGAGAAAATAAAAACTAGACAATTAAGTTATCCAAGCCTGCAACAATGACTTTTGCCTATAGGTGGTTATTTAGAGTCCAGAAGACCTCCTAATCTCATTGGAGCCAATGACAAATTATCCTCACTGGAAATAGGTAACCTCTTAAAAAGGATTAAGAAGATGAGGTCTATCCACACAACAGAATATTACTCATAAGGAAAGATGAAGTGTTGTCACCTACTACAAAATGGAAGGAGTTTGCGAGAATTGTACATAGAAAAGTCAGACCAACAAGATAAATACTAGATTTTTACATAATAGAAGTGACAAGGCAAAATACTTATAAAAACTAGTGGACACTAGTATATGAAGTGAAGTTCCTGAAGTTAAGAGGGAGGTAGAAAGGAGAAATAATTTAAAGGATCATGGGGAGCAAGAAAAAAGAATTTTAATAGCAGTTTACAGTTCCTGAACTGTTTTGTATTATTTCATTTGATCCTAAAAACAATCTCATGAGATAGGTACTTATTGTCTCCATTTTATACATTTGTGAAACAAGACACAGAGAAATGACCATATCCCCAGGTCATGAAGTATTGATAGATTCAAACATTTGTTTTATTGTTTTTAATTGTACCATATTTATTCAAGTAATTGGAAATGATTTAGGTGTATAGGCTCACTGCTCTTCAGATGTATGTTACTACACAACACTCACCATCAAAGTACCCATAATCCTCTACCATAGTCCATTGGGCTAAGAGCCCACATTACAAAACAGTGACATTCAAACTTTCTTTTTACAATGACCCAGTAAGAAATTATTTTACACTGTAGTCCAGAACATACAAATGTGTACACATACACAACAGAATAACATCATGCATCTATAGAACTGCATACTGGGCAGGAAGAAAGTTGCAGGATTTAAATAAAATTAACTACATAGAACACTCATCATAGTTTCTTGTACAGAATAGTTGCTCAATAAATTTTAGTATCACTAGTAGAAAGAGGAGGAAAAAGAAGAAATGTTCTATTCAGGAATTATTTTGTGTCAAGTGTCAAAAAGAAGATTCCAAACTGACTTAACAGAGGATTTTATTATCTCCTCTAACTGGGGATCTTAGCTCGATTAAATATCATATGTAATATCATCAGGTCTCACTATTTCTGTCTGCTAACTCCGCATGTCAGACAGGCATTTACCTCATGGTAATGAGATGGCTGCTAGCAGCTCTGAGCTTATATTCATTCTTCTACAGCACTCTAACAGAAAGAAGATGCTTCTCTCCTGGTGGTTCTAAAAATGTTCTCAAATTAACTCTAGTTGGTAATGATTTAGTCACAGGCTTATCCTGGAACCAGTTACTGTGATCGGGGACATGGTTAGTCCCTATATTACAAGCCACCTATCAAGCCAGGGACAGATTCACCTTGCCTTATATGTGTTTGTTGCCAATGGAAAGCTGTGGTCTAATTTCTAGAAAAATTGGGAATGATGCTACTCATTCAAACTACAAGTTAAAATTCAATTTTGTACTAGTTGATGCAGAATTTGTTTAAAATTGAACCACTATGGAAAGCTGTATGGCGATTCCTCAGACTGCTAAACATGGAGCTTCCATACGACCCAGCAATCCCACTTTTGGGAATTTACCCAAAGGATACAAAAACACTAATTCGAAAGGATACATGCACCCGTATGTTCATTGCGGCACTATTCACAATAGCAAAGGTATGGAAGCAACCCAGATGTCCAAAAATAGATGATTGGATCCAGAAGATGTGGTACATATACACAATGGAATACTATTCAGCATGGAAAGAAGATAAACACATGCAATTTGCAGCGACATGGATGGAATTAGAGGGGATCATAC
>PVIJ01004166.1:0-121878 GCA_004024925.1 Scalopus aquaticus | reverse complement strand
GGGTGGTGGTGGTGGGAGAATGGGGGGGCTCTTTATCCATGTTATTTCCTGCGAAGTAATTTTTCTCTTTAAATGCCTGTTCTTTGCGCAGTGAGATTCCCTTTCACCCACCCTGTACTCGTGCCTGGAGAGGACAGTTTGCTGGGAAAGAGAGAGATGGAGTCCTGAGGAAAGGAAGAGGGCCGCCATCCCTCCCCTAGGTCTTCTAGCGCAGGGCTTGGAGCCCCTGGTTCAGCAGGTGAGAGACAGACCCAGAGCTGTGCCTCCTAGGCCTGGGCAGGAGCAATCCAATACCTGTGCCAACCACCCAGGACCTTGCCAGGCCCCCCCCCCAAAAGGGTGAGAGCCCCCTATTCAGCATGGCGCCCTGCGGTTTCCCACACTCCTGCCTACCCAGCATGGGGCGTAATGACAGTTGAGGACGGGCCTCAAAGTCTGGAAATGGAAAAGGACCTATCCTCCCTAGCATAGAGGTTGGGGGAGGGAGGGAGAGGGAGGGGGAGGGGGAGGGGGAGGGGGAGAGAGAGAATGAATCTCTGGGCAAAGATACCATCCTCACATCCTCTCTCCCCCTTCACAAACTGGCATCCAGACCTCAGTTTTAGAGCCCAGCCCCACCTGATGAGGTTTCAGTTCCTACACACTTTGGTAAATCAGACATGGTGAAGTCTGTGTGTGTGTGTGTGTGTGTGTGTGTGTGTGTGTGTGTTGTAAAGATTTCCTGTGACTTGAACCTCTTGTATGACATCTTTGTAGAACACAATCAGAAGTAGCACCAGTGTGTGTTAGTGGGACTCAGCTCACAAGGCATGAGGGCTCCTTATGTGCACTTCTTCGCTCCTCTCCCTTAGTTGACACACTTGGGTTCCCCAGGGGGGGGAAAAAAAGAATAAGGTTGCTTTGCTGAAGACGAAGTCTGAAGTAAGTCAGACTTGCAGTAATTAACTCTGCAAGGTGATGGGAAGACAGGTGCTAGAAGGAAGCCAATTTAGGTTAGTGTTAGGAGACCAAAAACTAAATCCAAGTCCAGTGGCACTCCTGAGTTAGGTTTGGAAAGTAAGAATGCAAATCTTTGGACAGAATAATTCTGATTCTGACTCCTTGTTTTCTCAACAGTGAGGAAAACCAGTCCATTTCTTAGCTACACAAACCAGGAATGGTAATATTTCTGGTCACTTGCAGGATCACTTGTAAATTTCCATGTGTTTGCTTCTAAGCTCTGTGGTGAACTGTTGTTCTTCCTAAAACTATTCTGACTATTCAAATTCCTTCACATAATTCAGACTTTAGTTCTGAAACAGATAAGAAAAAAAGGGGGGGCACCAAAATTTAATATTAAGTATGGGATTTCATCTCTTTGCTAATAAATTTAAATGTTTGACAAACTGTTGTTGTCACTCTAAGTGGAGTGCTTTGTCATATCGATTGTGGGAAAGGTACCTATTTTGAGGATGGTGAGTACTTCCTGGCAGGCAGCACCAGAACTGAAGGTGTCTTCATGGGGGAAGTTTCTGTTACACAGATAGTGTACAGAACTCACAAACACCCTCAACCAAGAAACTCACATTACCAAGCTGTACGGATAACTTCCGTCTAAATTCTCAGACACAGTTCTTACCCAGCTCTTCCATACCTTTCTCTAGATATGGGGGAGAAGGAGAAAGGAGAAGATGCTAGAACAAACACCACAAAATTTTAAATCTTCATTTTGTTTTATTTATTTAAATAAATATAAATATAGATTTTATATAAAACTATTCACATACAACGGGACTTCCAGCGACTTGGATTTTAAACTCTTCCCAGATACATTTTCAGAAAGCAGGACCTACAGGGTTCAATTTTCTAAATTATTTGCAATTCATTTAAAGAACAACAACAGAAAGTAATCCTGAAACCCCGAGCTCTTGTCAGGTTCTGAAAAACAGTCAGGAAGGGAAAATGACACGCGCTTTCAAAAACCCTCAGTGTTAAACCAACCCTGCTTTTTCTCGTTCTATGACAAGACTGAGTTGAATTCTAAATTATTTACATTTTAAAAAATCTATCTAAAACTGTGAGTGGAGACCCACACAAGTAGGTCAAGGAGACACGCAGAGCCATGCTAGGCATATAACCCATTACTCAGCTGAGTTCTTTTCAAGGTGGGACCACCGAATGAGCAAGGATTTTTGGCCCCTCGGTGCCCGCCTAGTTGGCGTTGCGAGGACTACTGGAGCGAGTGTTGCGAGGGAGGCGACCTTCCCTCATAAGGGAGAAATCTCCTTGTCTTCGTTGGCAGAGGCCGGCGACAAGGAGTCCTCATCTTCTGAGCGCGCATAGTGTGCCTGGCCGCCGACGCACTTGCAGCCCGAATGACTGTTCCTCTGCGTGCCCTTCCCTTCCTTCTTATGTTTCACTCGGCGGTTCTGAAACCAGATTTTCACCTGTTTCTCTGACAGGTTTAGGTACGTGGCGATTTCGATTCTCCGCAGTCGAGACAGGTACATGTTGGAAGAGAATTCCCGTTCCAGCTCCAGGAGTTGCGTGCTAGTGAACGCCGTCCGCATCCTCTTGCCGTTAGGTACCTGGTTGGCGTCGGAGCCCCCTGTAGACACACCAAGGACATCGGGGTCATTCTCGGCCGTGCCGCTCCACCCCCCACGCGCCATCCCCTGGAAAGGACGACTTTCAGGTACCCACCCACGGATGCCCAGACACCTGTATCCATCCCCACCCTTTCCCATTTCATCGCCTTCGGTTACTTGACCGGGAAGGACAGAAGCGCCCAAAGCAAGCGAAGGCCTTTGATGTGTGAAATGTCAAGTTAGAGGATTAAAGGAAAGGTGGGGGCTTGTACTTCCGACCTTTCTTCAAGCTTAGCGAATAGACAAGCAGTCTTAGCCAAAGGCGTCGAAACGTTTTTACGCAGCCCTTATGCCAGAATGCTACTTTAGGTGTAATACACCCACCCCGAACCTCAACCGGTTAACTTCGCGTTTCTCAGCCCTTAAGTTTGAGTTCCCAAAGGCCCCGATGTTACAGCAGGCTTGGACTCGAGCTACCAGGAGCGAAGCGCCCCCGGAGCACGAGGCTGCTTGGAGAGGCTGGCAAGGAAACTTACACCTTCGTGGAACTTCGGGGGACGACTCCACACTTACACGAAAAGCCCCTCCTCCCTCCCACCCCGCCCTCGGGCTCCCACTTCCTCCACTGAAGGAGAAAAGTTTGCTCCCGGCAACTAAGAAGGCGCGGCACGCAGGTGCCCAGAGACACCTCCCTACCCATGGTGAGGCAGTGGAATCTCCGCGGGTCCGCCACGTTGTAGGTGGTGGCAGCACAGACAGGTGCGTGGTGCTGCTGATGCCCCAAGGCCGCCGCGGCCGCCGCCGCTGCCGCCGCAGCAGCCGCCGCAGCCGCGGAGCCGGGCTGCTGGGGGTGATGGTGGTGATGGTGGTGCTGCGGCGGGTGGTGGTGATGGTGCGCGTGGCTCATGCGGGAGCAAAACTGGGCGTCCCCGGGACCCGAAGAGTACTGACTCTTGAGCAGAGGTAGGGCCCCGGCGCCCCCCGCCGCCCCGGCGCCCCCTGCTCCTACACCCCCGGCCCCCGAGCCCCCGCCGCAGGAGCCGGCCGGGCCCCGGGAGGAGTGCAGGTGCGAAGTGACGCAGAGGGGGCAAACGCAGAACGCGCCGCTCTTGCGGGACGGGCAGCCGGGCCCGGACACGGACATCACCAACGGGGACGGCACGCCCAGAGGGATGAAGAAATCCGGCCCGGGGTGCGGCTCCGGCAGGGAGGGCGCGGGCCGGGAGGAGTCCTTGATGATGAGCGAGTCGACATAGAAGGAGCGCGACATGTCGGGAGGGGTGGGCGGCTGGAGGGCCCGAGCGGCCGCGGCGCCCCCTCCCCTGTCCTGTTCAGAGCTCTGCCCCCGACGAGGCGCGGACGCAGGCGGTCAAGCCCTTGGGGACGCGGAGGTGTCGGCGTCTGGGCTGCGAACAAAGGGGTCCCGGGAGAGGGCTGGTCCTCACGTCCCCCGCCCGGCGCCCCGGCTCCGGGATTTTATAGCCCCCACCCCGGCACGTGACGCTGCGGAGTACCGCTCGGCTCAGGCTCCACGGCAGCTCCCCACCCTCGGGATAGGCTGCCGGAGTCACAACAGAAGCGGTGAGGAGGGGCCGGCGCGCGGCAGGGAAGAACGCGGAGGAGGGGGCACAGGGGGAGGATGGAGGAGACTTTGCTAAGTGTAGGTTTTGTTAATTTCGCGGGGGCGGCCGGTCTCCTCTCTTTCTCCACGCTTCCCGAGAAATCACAGATCCTCATCCCAAGCATGGGCCCCCGTCCAGCTCTGGCCAGAGAGCTCTCCAGGTGGGGACTTTAGAGACCCTTTTAATAGGGCTGCCCTGTACTCGCTGCTCCTCTCGGTCAGCGGTGACGGAGGCGCGATGAAATGTCAGGCCGGCGGAGCACGATAGAGCCCCGCGCTGACTGGCAGCGGCCCTAGAGCGCGGCTTGCACCACAGAAGGTAGGACGAGGGACACACACATACTTTTCACAGAGCCCCCAGTTTTTGGACTGGGCCACGGTCATTCAAGTAGTTAGTTTTTGATGGATCGGGGCCTAGCAGTGAGGCCTCCCAGCTAAGAAGCTCCAGAGCTTTTCATGCTGATGTTTGAGAAGTTCTAAAATGCCTATGTACTTGGGGTCTTCCTGGGGCCACTCAGACTAACGATCCTTTGTACCGCTTACCAACCCGCACAGAGAGTGGGGAGGTTGGGGACTCACTTTTCTTTCTCCAAGCTGTTTCACCCCTGCCCATGTCAGCCTTGCAAACTCTATCCCAAGGATTTTGGAGAAAGGACCCAAGCCCCAGCCCTCCTGAAGACGGGCAAGAGATTGGGGGAGGTCTTTGCTTTGGGTCCAGTGACCTCCTGCCTCAGAGCATTTTGTGGGTGTAGGGCAGCAGGGAAGGCTAACCAAGAAGCACTCTCCCTTCTGCACCCCTTTAAAAGCCCAAAAATGTTGAAGGAATTGAGCCACTCAAGGAATCAAGGCTTGGTATGGGAGAAGGGGCTTGGTAAAGAAATTTTTCTGAGTGGCATAGGGTCCAGTGAAAGACGCATATGCCAGAGGCTGTGTAAGCAAGGGTGACTGCCAAAACAGGAGTTATTGACCTTTTGGGAAAGTAAGGAAGCTGAAGTGACAACTTTCTTTTCTTTCCCCTTATAGAAAAGTGGGCTGGATTAGGGTCTGACCCTTCTCCCGAAACAGTGAATTTCAGGCCCGAGTGCAAAGTGGTTCTTGGAAACTTCAGGACAGGACCCCCTTCACCTGTGAGAACCAAGTGCCCAAAGGCAGAGACGTATCAGATTCTCAGCGGAAGGCGTGACTGTTTCTCTGCCCTCTTTCTGTGTCTTGTTTCCCCTTTCTGTCTCTGTGACCATTTCTCTTGCCTGCTAGAGAAGTGTAATTGGGTTGTAGGGACGCCCCGCTCTGGGGAGCCCAGGATTTATGGATGGCAATTAAAGTTTTATGAATTGCAGCTGAGGCTGGTTATTGAGCTATTTGAATGTGATTAGAATTCAATTAGAAAGCGGTTAGTGGACGGTGGGTCTCCAGAGTGTAAACAGACAGCTATTCCAGAAATGTGCTAATCCAACATCTTGTGACAACAATTAAGGAGTCTCAGGGCTTAACTCGGGGCAGCTCAGCTGTAACTACTTTTGCACCACAAGGTTTGCCCATGCAGCAGACATAGATGCTGTCTCCATCCATCCTGCCCAGCCCAACATGCACTCACTCGGGTAGGGAGAATCCAGACAGTCCAGCAATCATTCAAGCACCATGGAGGAAGACTAGAAGCTCAACAGTTGAGATGATTCATGACAGGGTGCTTTATAAAAAAAGATTGATTTATTTATGCATGCAAGAACTGGGGTATAGGCCAGAGATGCAGGGTGTGAGAGGGCTCACCAGAGACTGAGTGGGGAGCAGAACAGGTGACTCCATTGAAGTACACTGCTGAGGGGAGCAGCAGGCAAGGCAGGAGAGGTCTGCTACGCCATGTGGGAAGCTCCCTAGCTGGGGATTGAACTCATGCTGCAGTGGCTGCGGATAGCTTCATAGGCTGAAACTTAAACCGTTGTGCCACCAGTGAGGCCCAACAGGGTACTTTTTACAGACCAAGATTGTCCAAATAGGTGACATTCATTTTGGCAAATATACTTTTCACTTTTAATAATGTATGTAATGTATGCTTGCATGCATACATTTGAATAATCATAAATTTTGATTTTACTCACTTTGCATGTATATAATATATACCCACATCTTTGAAATGAATCGCTTTCTCCTTTCTTCTCCTCTGGTTTAGGCAGAAGGTTGTCTAAGGTCTGTTTGGGGCTGATGGCTTGTATCACAAGGTTCCCAGTAGTTCTGGGTGTGCTCATGGGGAGAACTCCTATACCCCTATGCTAATGTGCTGAAAGTGTGCCTATGTGTGGAACATTTTATTATAGAAAATACTAATTGTGAAGCCAAAAGAAAACCAAAGGACTCCCCCTCCCCTTAAAAGAACTAATTTTAAGCATCTAATTCAGTTTATACCTGACTATGAAAACATCCACATGGAATGTTAAAGAGTATTTTGAGAAAAAGTGAGAGGTGCCTAGGACAGCTTAGGGCCACATGGGGAGCATTGATTTGAGGCCAGACTGAGGTCAAAAGCAAGACCATGTCTGAGAAACTTGACTGTTCAGGCACTTCATTAATTGCTTGAGTCCATCAATAGCAAGTATTTGGGGATGATAGGAATCTAAACCTTACTTCTTTTTGGATCTTTTAGTGTCTTCTCTCTTTCTCGTGCATGCTCTCTTTTCCTCTCCCCTAGCCTCTATCCCTCTTCCTTTTTTTTTTTCTCCTTCTCCCTCTCTTTCCTTCACTCCAGATCCATCTTCAAAAGCCACCCTCTGTCCCTAGAATTCCCCCCTGTCAGAAACTTACCCTCCAAGGGCCTGGGCAGCTTTGTAGCTGAACCTCCCCTGTAGATAGACCCTTCCCAGGCAGCAGCATTCTCAACACACTCAGAATACAAGGGGACCCCTCTGGAACCAATGGTGGGTGCTGTGCCCCATGGTGCCCCCACTGCTGTACAATTTTATTTCTCAGTGATTCTGTCCGATAAAATTTCATCGTCCATTAAGTAATCCCTGAAATGAGAGCTCTTATGAGCCTATAATGAGCTCTAATTGCCAGGACTCGGGGAGCCACGTGGAAGGATTTATTTGGTATTAAGCAGTTGGGTACAGAGTACAGGCTGTTACCTAAGCCATTACTTTCATAATTCAAGGAGAAAATTAGTTCTTTTAAAGGGAGGGGGAAATCCTTTGGTTTTCTTCCTCTTGCTCAGAATGACAGGATGGTGCTGCCTTCCATGAGTGCAAGGCAATGTCACAAATGCAAGGATAACAAAATTGTCTCCCTCCATCCCCAACCAGTCCAGGTCAAGACAGCCCACCCTTACCCTCAAATGAGAAAAAAATCAGACTCTCAGACTGGGCCTGAGTGAGTCGTTTCCTCCCATCTCAAAATTGTGATGTGAATTCTTGGTTACAGCTTTCCCAAAATCTTCCAGTACTTTTGTCTTTCCCAGATCACACCTGACCTGAACCCAGTTCCTTTTCTTTCTTTGCGTTTCCTTTCAAAGGCAAAGTCAGGGACTGATTGCTGCTTATTCAACAGGCCCTAGAGTTCTGACCCATTGACATGTTTAGTGGGCTTGGCTGCGTTAACTCCCACTTTACCCCTAGCTCTATGTCCACCCCTAAAGCCAGCACTCCCCCCTTCGAACCTCTAGTCCTTTTTTTCTCTTAGTTTCAGCATTTGCCCACACGGTTTCCAACTCCTAACGGAGGCCGCGGGCAGGGCGGGACAGCCCAGGAGTTGGCGGGGCCGCCTCGGATTTATTTGCTCCTCTTACATTGATTTCATATTAGTTTCCAAAGCGATGAATGATCTCAAAGCTGGGTTTTGTTAGCCGAACACAAACAGGAGACAGGACTTACTTGCCCCCAGCTCTCTTTAATGAGGTCATTATCAAAGCGTGAACAAGTCTATGAATGTTTTATTGAAAGCGCATCGTTAACTTGTATCCATCCTTTTCTCCGAGTGGCATTGTGATATTGCTGTCTGTGGCACATCTTACCCGATATAGCCCGAGATTTCCCCATTCTCTGTAACCAGGCAACCCTTTCTGAATACCCAAAAATTGAAAAGAACCGCTTAGTCTTCAAGAAAGTCCTCAATAATAGTGGAAAAGAACAAAGATCCAGGAGACAACAAAATGCCACAGGGGTGACTTTTCATGAGCAATTATCTCTCATTAATCAGAAGAACAGCTGCAATATTAATTTTCTCTCTTTCTTCCTCTCTTTTCACAGTCCCCAACATTTGAATAATCATAAATTTTGATTTTATGAAGGAGTCACATTTTCAGGGGCTGGAGGAAACAGCTACCTAGGTGAAGACAAGGAGAAAACGCTCTCATTTGGGTTTTTTGTTTGTTTGGGTAAAGCTGCCAACAAAGCAAAATAGAAAAAAAAATAAAAATAAGAGGGAAATACAAGAGAAAATGCCCCCCCCCTTCTTCTTCTAGACGGTGGCTGAGAATTAGGGCTCTTTTCCCGCGCCCCCTTCTAAAGCTGCCCTCCCTTCTCCTCCCCCTGCCAGACCCATTCCCCAGTTATGCTCAGAACAGGGCGGAGGGGAATGTCCTCGGCGTCTGGCGTGGGAGTTTCAGCCGGGTTTCTGCCGGTTTAACTTGCAAACGTGAAGCCAAGCGTTGTCGATCTGACCAAAGAGACACTCTTTGGGCGTAACTTGCATTGTGGTCATCAAAAGCCCGCCAGCCTTGGATGAACTGAGACGTGCATTCAGCAGAAATGGGGCGCTCGCTCTCCTTTCAGGCGCCGAAGAGGCGATTGTTCAGAGGATGTGTAGCCAGGATGGAAAACGAGGGTCCCCAGATAAGGCTGTAACCTGCAAATGGTCTTGGGGGAGTTAAAAGAATCTCATTAAAGCCGAGCCTGCAATTAGCAAAGACACACTCATAGAGAGCTCAAGCCCCTCTTGAAAAGCCGTGAGTCAGGATGAAAGCGTGGCAGTTGAAAGTCAGTTCCCACATTCCTTCGCTGGCAGAGTGGTGAGGGGCTCAGACGCCTGGCTGCGCTGCCCCAATACTGTTACTTTTAATTGAAGACCCGGCAAGGTCGTTCCGCTGAGACAGCCTCGCGCTCACCACCACCAAAAAATGATCTTGGTTCTCCCTAGTGTTTATTCAGAGCCGATGGGCCCTTGAGAAACCTGAATTCGCCTTTGTGCTCACCACGGGCCCAAGAGTTCAATTCGGCCCTCGAAAAGGAGGTGGAATGGGATTCTGCAAAAGCGGTACGGAATTGGTTTCCAAATTTCAGGAGCAGCCTCTCAGGATCCTCTCGAGCTGAGTCTTAAGGATTCTGAATCCCGACTTAACAGGCCCTCTGCTCCCTAATTCACTTTAATTAATATTGCCCACCCCAAAATTCTTAAGCCTAATAAGGCATCTCTCCCCCACCCTTAAAACTCCCCTCTGTCATCAGAATAAAATTTATTGAGCGCCTACTCAGTGCCCAGCGTGTGCTAGACGCTGCAGGGAGTACGCCTGAAAAGGCCAAGACTGAAACCAATAGAATATTGTTTCATTTCAGTAACAATGGCCTGAGGTGGGGAACAATTATCCGGATAATTGAAGCAAATGCTCTACCTCCCTCCCTTCCTCTCCTGTTCCCTAGGCGCTTGCCTTTTTTATTTATTTTTTTAACTACCTTTTTCATAGATGGTGGGTTTTGTTTGGTTGGGAGCAGGGAGCTAGGAGTGTAAGGGGAGGCTGAATTATTCACATGCATACCAATTCCCCACTTCCTTTGGACTAAGTTTGCTGAAAGCACTGAGCAGAAATAGCTGTTTGGTAATGGGATTCCAGACAGCTTTTTTTTTTTTTAAATGTTACCAAAAAGAGTGTGAACCTTATCATTTTTAGCCATCTGGCTTTAGTCATCTACAAAAATCACCAGGGAAGCCTTATAAAAATATCGATGCCCTAGATTTGATGTTGTGGGGTCAGAACACCACAATTAAAAAAAAAAAAAGCACCACACGGTTTTGATGCAGATGAGGGACTAGAAATCCCAGAGAAATCTTACCCTTACTGCCATTTTTCCAGAAGAGAATATCTTAATCTCTCTGAGCTTCATTCAGTAACTGATAGTTGGAAAATGTGTATTGAGTACCTACTATGTGCTAAGCCCCCAGCCAGGGAATTTCACTTCACAAGATGTGTCCCCCAGGAGTTTCCAGTACATTAAAAAAATCAAAAAATCAACTCAGAACTGGTGAATTACCCAAGGTCAGTTATGAAAAAATAATAATTATGGGAGTGGATAAAATGTAAAAGTGTGAAATGACCTGCAGAATAAGGGGGTGCTGACCTAAGAGGGGACGTGGAGGGTAGGGAAAGTTCTTTTTTCAGAGGTGGTAGCTTTTATTTGATTGGGAGGAAGGGGCCACAAAAGATTTGTACAAAAACTGGGAAGAGTTTCTCTTGACTAATTTCAAGAACTGAAAGGAGGCCAAGAATATTGGTGGAAGAACCTCAGTTTCTGAATCTTTGAAACAGGAAAAAAATGCCTGCTGCTTTGGCATTCTCGTGAGAAATGAAGGACTGCCTAGCACCCAGCCTGGTGCCTGGTGCATGCTCCTACCATCTCTTGTTTTTATTACCTGGGACCTGCAGCTCTATGTATACTTGATGCTTGCAAATGAGGTATGAGAGCCCTAGCTTCGCAGCAAGGAATCAGGATGCCATACCAGCATCCAGTCATCTTCCTGAACTTGTGTCCCTTTCCTGGACTGAGTTTTTCTCTCTTAGGTTCGACAGCAGCTTGGCATTCTCACCCTGAAGGTACCCAGGCTGGATTTCTCTAGCCATCAGTTTCTGGCTGTGCCTGTCTCTTCAGCAGCCCTGTCAACCTGGGCCTGCTGGGGAAACCTCACCCCCTTCCACTCCTCATCCCATTGAAAGCCTTTCACCCTAGTTGTCCCCACTTGGGACTGTGCCCTAAATTTCAAGTCTCCTCTAGTCCAGAGAAAACCTTCCAGCTTTGCTGATCTGTTTTTCAAAGAAGGAATTAGTACCCTTTTAGTGTATGACAGTCTTCATAGCCACAACATCCTAAGCTGAGTGCCTGGCCCTGACTCCTTACCCGCATGACCTCATTTAATCTGCAAAATTGCCCTACCAGATAAAGCACCATTATAAGGGCTATTTTTCAGATGAAAATTCTGAGTCTCAGGTAAAGTTCAAAGACTTACCCAAGGCCATACAGTTAGAGATGGTAGAGCCAGGACCCAGCCTCTTCTGTTGACTATAGGGGTCTGAATTCTTAGGCATGAGGCAATGCTGTCTCCTAATAATATATTGCATTTGCTGAGTACCTGCTATGCACCTAGTTCTGAGTTAAGCCTTCAATGCATCATTTATTCTCACAATGATCTTGTGAGGTATGTACTTTAATTATTTACTCATTTGCTTATTATTAACCACTCCATGGCTAGTGTGGTTTTTTTATACATTGAAAATAATGAAGACCAGTTTAATGTGATCAGTTTAATGATAGAAAGGGTACAGATTGAAATTGGGATGAAGATAGGGAATGTGGTTGATTTTACTCACCTGTGACCAAAATAGGGAAAGTTTTTATTCACCTGAGCCCAAAACACAGCAAGTGCTGAAAGACATTGGAACACATTAAAGAAACATCTTCCTGTTTTATTTCAAAAGCCTTCATCAAAATCAATACATATGCCTGAAGGTTTATTTAATCCAGGTTGGAGTATCTCCCCAGTTGTCCAGATGTACCTGGGCAGAAACTGGGTCAAGCATGCAGATAAAAACTAGTATATATTAGAAATGAAATAAATATTTGTTGAATAATTGATTCCTCATTTTACAGATAGGGAAACTGAGGCTGGAGAGGCTATGCAGTTGTTTAAGGTCACACAGCTTGGAAATAGCAGCGGGAGGATTCGAACAGGACTTTCTAAGGCGATGAGGCCCTGCTCCTCTTCTCACCTGAGTCCACGACCTTCTGTGCGCGCACACCTAGGGTGACCCAGACTGAGCACTTGCAACCCTTGGCTGTGCTGAGCTGCGGGGCAGAAGTGATCCAAAATCCACATTCACTCCCTGCTCCACGACTCGGCGAAGCCGCTGGAGGCAGAAGCTGTATGAGGCCAAAGAGATCGCTCCTTAGCTGGGGGTAAACAGGTTCTGAGACTGTGCGAGGCTCTCGGGCGCGGCTGCTCTTCCTGGCTGGCTGGTTCCCACAAGCAGCAGAACTTGCAACCTGCTCTCTTCCTGCTGTCTGTCTCTCTGAGTCTCGTCTTCCACTCTCCCTGGATAATTTAATTCTCATTTGGAAAAAACGGAACGACTCTCAGCGATCGCAGTAAACTCATAGCCTGAAAGTAGGTTACAGCCCCCCAAATCCCAACGACACTGGCGTTCGCTCCCAGGCACAGCGTCCTCATCGGCAAGGCGCGCATGCGCGAATGTGAGGGCAAGCGGAAAGGGGGGGAGTGTGAGCGTGTGTGCACAAGCGCTGGGAAGGAGTGTGAGAATGAGTGGGCTGAGCCCACGTGAGAGTGTGAAACGGTGCGTGCATGGGCGTGAAGTGAACATGTGTAAGGGTGAGGGGTGTTTGAGTAGTAGTAGGAGTGTGTGTGTATATGTGTTAAGTGAGTAAGGTATAGTAGTTTGAGCATGAGGTGTGCAAATAGAGCAGTCTGTGAATATATAAATATGTTGTCCTGGAGAGGGCGTGTGAGTGAGCATATGAATATGAGTGTGTGAAAGCATGTGCTCCCTGTAAACATGTGTCAGGGTGCATGCAAATGTTTGAGGACATATGTAAGCACACCAGGATGTGTGATGAGAATAAGTGGAGGTGTGAATGTATGAGTATGTGTGTGAAGTTTGAGTGTGAGAGCATTTGCATGCATGTGTATGTGCGTGGGGCCCGGCTCCCAGAACCCTGTCTCTCAACTACTCACTCTCCCGCCTAGTGGGCAACCCACCCACCATCTGTGTTCTCAAAGATGCCCAGGCTGGTTAGGGCCTGGAAATTGTAGTGTCACTGGGAGGGGACAGGAAGAGGGGGATGGGAGTGTCTCCTTACAGGGAAGCCTAAGCGGTGAGAGACTCTGGGAGCATTGCAGACATGGAGTCCCCTCTTTCATGCCTCCAGTTTCCCTCACTTGCCCTCTGGATCCTCTTTCTGTCCATTTACCTCTGGCGTATGGAGGGCTTATACCATGCCAGGTTCTGCTTTAGGTTCTGCTTTAGGGGGAAAAGGGGAGAGCAAGATACCTTAGGTCTCATTTATTCAGCTTCCACATCACCATTTTCTATTCATGTGTAACTGCTTTACAAAATCTGGTGATACAAATTTTGGACTCTGTCCTAAAGTGGAAGGGGAAGGAGGGCTTGTAAGACAGACAACGGTAGCCATAAGATAATGAATTGAAATAATGCAAATACATTTTCTCTCCATTTGAACTTCAACACTTTCACTGCTCTATAGAGCTTGGGCTTGGGGCTAGGAAGTTGTGGGTGTGAATCCCCCTCATTTGACAAACATAATGGCGTGCTTTCATAAAGTGATCGTGAGCATTAAATAAGAGGTCACGGCCATCCTTGGTATAGTGCCTGGCCCATTATTGGCACAGAGGATATATGAGCTATCATGACGTGATGATTTCGCCAAGCCTGACAGAGTGTTGTGGAAGTAAGATGCTCCATTTGTGAGCTACAAAGTTTAAGAATTATTTGTAGATTTAAATAATTTGTATATTACCATCGGGTGCTTAGTCATCATTCTTCATTCTTCTCAAGTGACTTCTTCCCTTTCTGGGCCAATGTTATCGATAATGCTGTTGTTTGTCAAGGGAAAACTTAAATAGTGTGGAGTGGAAGACAGCAAGAACCCACAGGAATAAGAGCAAAATGCTCTTTAGAGTAGCCTGAAAAGCATTTCTAGTCCACCCAAGTGGACCCCTTGCCACCACTGGAGTGAAGTGAAAGGGAATATTTCCATAGTGAGACAAAATGTGTACTGTGATTTAGCCTTGTAAGCTAACTTCCTGTAAAATATGATATAGGAAATATGTTTCCTGATTAGCAATGTTCCTTCCTGGAACAAAGTACTGTATAAACAATTGCAAGACATACTTTTTTCTTTTAAGAAGTATGTCTTACTGAGATTCTTCACTTGATGTTCAAACTAGAATCACAAAATAATTTTGTTTTCAAGCAAAAAAGAACATCTTTATAGATTTGAGTTTCCTTATTTGGACTTTTTCAAGAAAAAAAATAAAAAATCTTGAAAACTGTGCGAACTGGTCTCAGCCTCTAAGTTCTTTATCAGCTGAAAAGGAATTTTGCCATTAGCCAGTTGGCTGAGCTCACGTGACAAGCGGAGAAAATGAAGTCCAGAGTGATGAAATGGTGTCGTGGTCAGTCCATCTAGAGGTCACCCAAGTAGAACTGACTCAGTATTATTCCTCTATCTGCAGTTTGTCCACAGGTAAATGTCCTGGCAAGTAGGAGGAGAAAAAGGGGGCATTCTGACTCCCTTTCGTAGGGGCACATCTCTGTTGCTGGTGACTCCTTGCCATCAGGAGGCTCACTCCTGAAATCTTGCCATCTCTCTCTCTTTTTTTTTTTAAGATTTATTTATTTATGCATATTAGGCCAGAGTTGTGGGGTGTGAGAAGACTCACCAGAGACTGAGTGGGGAGCAGAACGGTGGCTCAATTGAAGTACACTGCTGAGGGGAGCAGCGGGCGAGACAGGTGAGGTCTGCTGCGCCATGTGGGAAACTCCCTGGCTGGGGATTGAACTCATACTGCAGTGGCTTTGGATAGCTTCATAGTGCTGAGACTTAACCCCTTGCGCCACCAGGGAGGCCCCCTTGCCATCTCTTTTAACTCCTCTCTTTCTGTCTCTACATTTAATCAGTCAGGAAGTCCTGATGACTCTACCCTTGAAAATACCCAGAGATGACCCAGAACTGGCCACCCCCACCACTATTACACTGGTGCAAACTATTCTCGAATCTCCAGAAAGGCTCATGACTGTGCTCCTTCCTCCTGTACTCGCTCTCTCATGTGTTTTCAATTCAGAAGTCAGGAGGATCCTCTAAGAACAGAAGTCAGATCAGGTCATAGCAAGAACCAGAGTCCTTAAAATGGCCAGCAAGGCCCCCCATGATCAGGTCGTGGCCATTGCTCTGACCTTTCCGCTGCAAGCCCCTTGTCTCACTTCTTCACCTTAGTTCTTCTTTCGAATAAATATAACTGTCTCGTTTTTTTTAAAAAATACAAAACCCCTGCTGTGCTCTCCACACCGCCAGCCTTCTCCCCATGCTCCTTCTTACCATGTTCTCCCGGTACTTATCATTTTCCAAAATCCTGTATTTATGTCTATTGTATGAATCTCCCTTCTAGATTGAAAACTCCTGGAGGGGGCCTCCCCGGTGGCTCAGTGGTCAAGCGCTGCGCTGTGGAGCTGTGGGCAGCGGCGACGAGTTTGACGCCTGGCCGGGGAGAATCCTACATGGTGCGGCAGACCTCTCCTGCCTCGCCCGCTGCTCCCCCCAGCAGTGTATTTCTGATCTGCCTGTTCTGCTCCCCGCTCTGTCTCTGGTGAGTCCTCTTGCCGCCCCATGCCTCCGGCCTGTACCCCAGCTCGTATGTATAAATAAAAATAAATCTTTAAAAAAAAGAAAAGAAAGAAAACTCCTGGAGGATATTTGTGTCCACCAGAGGGAGGGGGACACTGAAATTGCCTGATGGGTGTTCCATCAGCATTTATGAGGGATTAAAAGAATGCCAGCGTCTAAGTGTATTTCTCTATTTTATCTCTCCATAATACTTTGAGTTTACAAAAACTCCAATTTTGGAGTTTACAAAAACTCTTAAGAGGCTTCCCTGGTGGCGTCGGGATTAAGTCTCAGCACTATCACCACTATGACCTGAGTTCAATCCCGTGGCCAGGGCTTCCCACATGGCGCAGCAGACCTTTCCTTTTTTGCCCGCTGCTCCCCTCAGCAGTGTACTTCAGTCGATCTGCCTGTTCTGCTCCCCACTCTGTCTCTGGTGAATCCTCTCAATCCCAGCCCCTGCACCTCTGGTCTACACCCCAGTTTTTATGTACATAATAAGTAAAATTAAATCTTTTTTTAAAAAAAGACAGAATCTCTTAAAATGTTATGTTGTTAGATCTACACAATTATGTAAGTTAGATAGCACTTTTTTTTCACTTCAACTGTTATTTCCACAGCAAGGTATGCAGAAGTCAAAGGGCTTGCTCAATACTGATTAAGGATCGAAATCCTCAGTGTCATTTGCGGGGGGAAGATATATTCTCCATTCTAGACCTCTTGGCTAAATGAGGAAAACTAACAGCTTACTAGATTCACTATACATTCTTTTAAATCCTGGCCCTGGGATAAGGATGGGGGTCCTTTCTCTACTGTCAACCCTTGATATTAATGGGGTTGCTCAAGCCCTAGTGAAATGAGTCATGCTTGGAGGAACACACCACAATGGCCACATCCTCTTGCTTTTATAATTTGCATGGGGTTGAAAACAAGAGATATTTTATTGTCTTGTTAGCTCAAGCTCATTTAGAGTCTGGCCTGAGTCTCTGCACTTGGCTGGTTGCCCTCCCCTGTCTGACTGCTCCGGGCAAACCAACATACTGTGTTAGTCAGTATATTACAGTTTCTTCCTCATGTTTGGGTTCTCTGTCAGTGCATCAGATTTAGCTGATGAGCTCATT
Source organism: Scalopus aquaticus (assembly GCA_004024925.1). Lineage (NCBI taxonomy): Eukaryota > Metazoa > Chordata > Mammalia > Eulipotyphla > Talpidae > Scalopus > Scalopus aquaticus. The sequence continues at coordinate 104,960 of PVIJ01004166.1, read as the reverse complement.
GACTACAAACTGATTGAGCAAGACAATGTTCCTCGTTCTCTAGGCACACACAACACTATTGTCTTCAACTGATGCCAGGAGTAATTGACATCCCTTTATGAGATCTTTGGTATCTTAATAACTTAATCAATAACTATTGCCAGGGAATTTATCACATTGAACTACACATGTAGTGAAAAATAGTAATATTCAGAAAATAGGTATAAGTATAAAATTACCAATTCTGAACAAGTTTTTAAAGATAATATTTTTTCCTCAAGGATGTTCACTTGTAAATGAGTTATTGGTTTGTTATTCCTCAAGTGGCATAAATTGTTACCTTTTTTATGAAGGGGGAAATTTTAAACATTTTGAGACAGAAAAGATGGCTTAATTGTTTATTGAAGTCTTAATTCAGTGTTTGGTCACTCACAGGTTATCTTCATGCCATCTCCATTTAGAATTTAATGCACGTCTCGGTTACAGACTGTTCCAGGTGCTTTAAAGCAACAGAGACATTAATTGTGACTATAGAAACCATTGTTCCAATGGAGCATGGTAGCTAAAGTTAACCATACCCTCCATTCTGAAGAGGACATTTCCCCTGTGCTGTTTTTATTTTTTATTTATTTATTTTTAAGACACATAAAATATGTGTATTTTTATACACATAAGACCTGGGGTATAGAACAGAGGGGCAGGGGGGTGAGAGGATTCACCAGAGACAGAGTGGGGAGCAGAACAGGCGGATCTACTAAAATATCCTGCTGAGGGGAGCAGCAGGAAAGACAGGAGAGGTCTGCTGCGCCATGTAGGAAGCTCCCTGGTTGGGGATCAAACTCGTGCTGCAGTGGCTACCCATAGCTTCATAGTGTTGAGACTAACCCCTTGTGCCACCAGAAAGGCCCCATCCTGTGCTGCTTTTAAAAATCAGGCAAATTGGGCCTCCCTGGTGGCGCAAGGGGTTAAGTTGCAGCACTATGAAGCTATCCAGAACCACTGCAGCACTAGTTCGATACCCGGGCAGGGAGCTTCCCATATGGAGCCGCCCACTGCTCCCCTCAACACTGTATTTCAGTAGATCTGCCTGTTCTGCTCCCCACTCTGTCTCTGGTGACTCCTCTAATCCCCCCCCCACCTCTGGCCTATACCCCAGCTTAAAAAAATAAATCTTTAAAAAAAAATAAATCTTTAAAAAAATCAGGCAAATTAACGGCATTCTAACTAATGTACCTAATACTAATCACAACACCATTACATTATATTATTATATAATATTATATATATATATTATATTAGCCAGAGACTGACTCCTCCAAGGTGGGACTCTTAGTAGATATTAGTAGTCAATGAAAGGCAAAGCTTATCAGAATAAAATGATGGGTACTTTTAATTATAGGCCTGGGACATATGGTTAGGCGGACTTCTGGAAATAGAAGTACAATTGCTATTGAAATTCAAGTTACTTTAATTCCCCATTATTTACTAGGTGCCCACATGTCTAGGTGTGGCTATGTTTAGAACCTAACCCAAATAAATTCAACTTATTTTACAACAAATGAACATCATTGAGGAAAAAATATTATCTTTAAAAACTTGTTCAGAATTGGTAATTTTGTATTTACACCTATTTTCTGAATCATATTACTGTTTTTAACTACATTTTGTAGTTCAATGTTTGGCTTCTCTGCCAGTCCACATGATAGGGGGATGCAGCTGTCTGTGGAACTGGGGAGGGGAGAGCCATTCTTTCTTCCACGTGGGACCATGGTAATGGGCCTTGGACTATTTATAGGATATGCTCAGATTAAAACCAAAACAACAAAGGGAGAAGAGACTTCTAGGTCAAAGACCTGTTTGTGAGCACAGACTAGAAGATGGGTGTATACTTTGTGAGGGCAGAAGAGCTGCCTGCAGGAGGGAGAAACAGCAAAGGCTGTTTAGCAGCAGCAAGCTGAGGGTCAGAGGGCCAGTTGAAGGAACATGAGACATCTCTATGCAAGATGGAAGACTTTTAAGGACGCTATGCAGAGCACTGAAATGATTATATTGTAATCATTGTAAAGGAGGGTTGGGAGAGAGAAAAACCAGAAGCAGTTGAAGTCTGGAAGTCCAGACTGAAGAGGATTAGGCCACATTCATCAGTGGTGGTGGGAATGGAAAGTGGAGGATAAATTCAAATTTGGAAGGGTGCACCATCAAGTCTCACTTGCTAATTAGATGGGATGTGGGTCCACAAAGAGAAATGAGTCTGCAGGGAGTTAGATGTCTAGCTCAGGAGTCTGTAGTAATGATGATGGTGTTAATAAATATAGTGAGAGCAATGGGAGGGCAGCCACTTTTCATTATTTTCAAACAGTCTAAGGATAGAGTGAGTTGAAGAAAAAGGAGATAAAGTAATTGGCTTCAAATATTTTGAGTTGGAAGTACTGTCAGAACAGTCATGGGGATGGAGCTGAACTTGAGAGAAATTAGAGTTAGAAATAAGAGTGGCATCAGCCTATAGTATTTAAACCATATGTAATAGTTGTGGCATTAAGATAAGATGAAATGAATGATGGTTAAGACTAATCAAGGTGGTTGTTTGTACAGTACCTATCACAGTAGTTGGCACCTAGTATTTAACATATTTGTCGAATGCTGACTTTGCTCCAGAGTCTCACTTCCTTGCTCTCAGGAACTGTCTAATTTCTTGGTTAGCCTATTTAGGGATCATCAAGTACCTACAACTTGACTGTGGAGCTGGAATACAGTGGATTTGGCAACCAAAATAAGGTTGTAAGGTGGTTTGGTGTGAATATGGGAACAGGGTTGAAAATAGCTTCCTCTAGCCAACCAGGCCCTGGGAGAGAGGGCCTGAGTACTCCTGCTACATCCCACCCCATCTAATAGGAATATAGTGAACAGGGATATCCTGATACTCTGCTCCATTTTCTTTCCAAAAGATTTCTTTTTCCCTGCAGACCTTTGACTAGTTTTCTCATTGACTCAACTTTAACTCCGCAGGGCCTGTTGACAAGTTAATATGCTAAGCAAGGATCCAACAAGTAGGGTAACCAGATGTTTATGGTCTGGTCCTGGCTTATTATCCCAGCATTGCTTAGATTCCCAGGCTGAGTCAAAATCCTAAGTGACTGCTCCAGGTCACAGGATGTTTATTTGTACTTCCTGAAGGACTTACAGTGCTTGCAAAATGATCTGCCCTATCCACCTCACCCAGAAAGTTTGTTCATCTTCGAGATTCCAGGTAGACAGAAAGGAGAGAGATTCAGATCCATGAAATCATATGCAGCATCACCCTTTATCATCAGCTCTAACTTTTTTATTAGTCCTGTTAATTTTTCATCACTTACCTAATTATCTATTTAATCGCCCTCATCCTATTACACACTGGATCAATCGATCTGCTTCAACCAGCAAGGCCTAATTGTAGTCCATTGCACTCACAGCTATCTTTTTTTTTTTTAAAGAATTTTGTTTATTTATGTATACAAGCTGGGGTACAGGAAAGAGGCGCGGGGCGGCGAGAGGGTTCACCAGAGACAGAGGGGGGAGCAGAACAGGCAGATCAGAAATACACTGCTGAGGGGAGCAGCAGGCGAGGCAGGAGAGGTCTGCCGCACCATGTGGGATTCTCCCTCGCTGGGCGTGAACCTGCATCGCTTGCAGCAGACAGCTCCACAGCGCAGCTCTCAACCGCTGCGCCACCGGGGAGGCCCCACTCGCAGCTATATTAACCACTTCTGGGGTTTCCAACTAACACTATTCCCCACTTATAGCACTTCTACTCTTTTCTTAGTCATATTTTTTTTTTTGCATAGAAGAACTGGGGTGCAGGCCAGAGATGCGTGGGGCGGGGGTAGGGGTGATGAGAGAATTCACCAGAGACAGAATGGGAAGCAGAACAGGTAGATGTACTGAAATACACTGCTAAGGGGAGCAGCAGACAAGACAGGAGAGGTCTGCTGTGCCATGTGTTGGTTAGTTCCCTGGTGGGGAGATTGAACTCAGGCCGTAACAGTGATAGTGCTGAGACTTAACCCGTAGGCCATCAGGGAGACTCCCCTTCTTAGTCATCATTTTTAATTTTCTTCCAGACTATAGCTTTTCCACAAATCCTTTTTCCTTTTTCCAATGGGAAAAGCTCAAATCACCCCCAATTCTTCTGTGTTTCTTTTTTTTTTTTAAAGATTTATTTTTTATTTATACATACAAATTGGGGTACAGGCCAGAGGCGTGGGGCGGCGAGATGGTTCACCAGAGACAGAGCGGGGAGCAGAACAGGCAGATCAGAAATACACTGCTGAGGGGAGCAGCGGGCAAGGCAGGAGAGGTCTGCCGCGCCATGTGGGATTCTCCCCAGCCAGGCGTCGAACTCGCGTTGCCGCTGCCAACAGCTCCACAGTGCAGCACTTTACTGCTGCGCCACCGGGGAGGCCCTCTTCTGTGTTTCTATGTATGACAACTACACGTTATATCTCTACATAGTATATCTTGAGATATAATTGCTCAGGATTTATTTTTACATCTTAGGGCACAATCTTCATCTTTCTACAGCAATATCATATAGACTAGCCCTCAGGACCACCTAGAGAGATGTTAAGCTGAATGAACTATTTGACTAAGTCCATTTGAAGTTTCTTAACTGATAAGAATAACAACTGTCATTAAGTGCCTGCTATGCCAGATACCATACTTCATATTTTTCTATGTTGTTACATTTGATTCACAGTAAAAGGAAGCTATCCTCCTCATTTTACAGATGAGGAAACTGGAGTTCAAAGAGGTAAAGTAATTCGTATGTAGTCAAGAGCAGACTCAAATTCAAACCCACATCTTTGGGACCCCATAGCTCATGCCAGTGTACCATGTATTTAGTGTTCCTTTTTTAAAGGGCAGAAACAATTTCCAGTATTTTCTTGATCTCCTTCCATCCCTCCTTGTTCGGGGCTGAGTACTGAATGGCATAAATAAATAGACTCCTTTAGGCAACAGAAAGATGTAGATGTTCAATATGCTTCAGCAGTTGGAGTATTTTTGGTAAGGATGGACAGGGAAATAAAGGAAAGTAGGAACTACCTTAAAAACTACAAAGTCAGAGAATTGGAAAAATCACTCCTCATGTCCATTTCCTCAGAGGGAGCTGACCTACAATTTTATGTATTCTCTCTCCTTTTGAGAAAAACACTTGCTAATATTAAGGTTAAAAGTCCTTCATTAGAAAGCAGTTCTTTCATTAATTTAACAGATATTTATTGAGTGCTTACTATATGTTAAGCAATCTTCAAGTGCTCAGGAAAAGTGAATATAACATGAAGTTTTCTCTAATGGACCTAATATTTTAATAGCTTATATTAGTTTTAATTATAACAAATATCTTTGTACTGGTCTCTTCTTAATGCTTATTCTACAAGTTTGAACTCTTCCCATTTCCAAGATTTTGCATGACTTAAGAAGTGAGGGTAAGCCAATATTTCCCATACTTGTTTTAGTGGACACTTGTTAATTGCTTGGAGTTCTCTGGAAGCTCTCCTTACCTCTGGCTTCAAAGAAGAACATGTGATTTAAGCTTAGACATTTAGTGTGTATTATCTTCCACAATGATTGGCTTGGTAAATAGCATGTGAACTGAGAAGACCCAAATAGAACAAGGGTCAGAACTTTAGGGTAGAGAATGTGAGTTTTAAGAACTGATCTTCCCTTAGGTTCTGGAAACTGTGGTATGTAAGTGTGAAAGCCAGATCTGTTGCCACCATTTTGCAAAGAAGGAAGAATCTAATACGCCAATATAAGGAGGCTAGAATTAGAGCTGAAGGCCAGATCAAACTGTGCATGGCCTGTCCTGCTGTTAGACTTTAATCATCAGTGAAGTTAACAAATATCTTTTCTTTTTAAGATTTATTAATTTATGCATACAAGTTGGGGTACAGGCCAGAGGCAGGGGGCAGTAAGTGGCTTCACCAGAGACAGAGTGGGGAGCAGAACAGGCAGATGCTGCTGAGGGGAGCAGCAGCGAGGCAGGAGAGGTCTGCTGAATCATGTGGGAATCTCCCTGGCCAGCATCGTCGAACTCACTGGCCACAGCTCCACAGCACTGCTCTTAACCTGCTACACCACCAGGGAGGCCCTAATAAATGTCTTCTTTGAGAGCATTTGAAGCCTGTATTGTTAACTGCACCTTAAAGCATATTATAGTTGATACCTTAAAAAAGCTTTTACCCTCTCCCCACTCCCTTTTTTTTTTCTGGAAGCATTTTGCAGGACTAGATTTTCTTAAAATAATTTCACACTAGGGCCTCCCTGGTGGCCCAGTGGGTAAGTTGCAGCACTCTGAAGCTATCCAGAGCCACTGAAGCACGAGTTTTATTACCTGGCCAGGGAGCTTCCCACATGGCACAGCAGACCCCTCCTGTCTCACCCACTGCTCCCCTCAGCCTCTATTTCAGTAGATCTGCCTGCTCTGCTCCCCGCCCTGTCTCTGGTAAATCCTCTCACCACCACCCCCACCTCTGGCCTACACCCCAGCTTGTATGCATAAATAAATCTTTAAAACAATAATTTCACACGAGGAAATGCTGATTTTGAAAGTTATGGCTGTTAACCAATGTTCCAAAAAAGTTAAAATATACATCATTTTGACCAAGATCTTTCCTGTTTACTATTTTTTGTATCTACTGTTATAGTCTAAGTGCAAGGACATCATCATAAGTGTTAATCTTCAAAAATTTAACAGTTTTTCAGTGAATGACTAAAACACCTTTGAGATATTAGTTAAGGAAAAGAAGAGGAAAAAAGGAGTTCACTATGATTATGGTCAAAGGTGAGAAATAAGGTATCTCAAGAAAAGAAGATATGAAAAGATGAAAGAAAACAAATGGTAGGTATAAAAGTCAATTTCCTGAAAGTGGAAATTTTAATACTAACTTGGAAGAGAAAATATATGGAAAATTTCTAATACTGCATAACTTAATGTCATGTAGGAAATGTAAAGGTAATAGTTTAAAATCACCAGAATATCTGGTAAGGTTGAATAGACAGAAAAACGAAAGGCATATTCAAAAAGGCAAATTAATTCAAAATATACTAATAATTACTAAAATATACTAATAGCTTAGATCACAAAATATACTAATACTAATATAGTAATAACATATACTAATAATTATGTTATTTTCATTATGATCCAGAAACAAAAGGCATATTAAAAATAAATATAGACCTCTTCCCTAACAGGGTGAGACTGATTTCACTCATTTAAATCTGAGTGAGGGCCTCCCTAGTGGTGCAAGGGTTAAACTCTCAGCCATATCAAGCTATTGCCAGCCACTGTGGCCTGAGTTCAATCCCTGGCCCAGGGAGCTAACTCACATGGCACTGCAGACCTCTCCTGTCTCACCTGCTGCTCCCCTCGATTCTCCCCTCAGCAGTGTATTTCAGTAGATCTGCCTATTCTGCTCCCCACTCTGTCTCTGGTGAATCCTCTCACCCCCACATACCTCTGGCCTACACTCCAGTTCTTTTATACATAAGTAAAAATAAATCTTTTAAAAAAAAATCTGAGTGAGCTATTTTGCTCAACATGACCATCAAAACATTATTTTCATCATAGGAGTGAGAACAGAAAGTAATATCTAGCCCACTGACAATGGCATTTATCAAAATGATATTTGACATGTTTATGATAGTAGGCTCCTGAGCTAGTTGAGGTTTGAAAGCTCATTTCAGTAACTTGAAAAAAACCCTCTATGGGTGGGCAGTAATTATAGGATCCACAAGTGGGTAATATACTCATGAGCTGATTGGCATCACTCATTGTTGATCTAAGATTATCATCTAAACAGGTTTTGATTTTGGATTCATTTGCCAAGTTACGTCATTCCTCAAGTGTCTTGAATCAGGCAGGACAGGATAGAAGTACATGCTCAACTCATAGTCATGCGGCTATCATGAATGATCAACTGCTTGGTGATACTGACAAGGATGATTCCCTGCTCATGCCTTTCAATAACAACAAGCAGTGGGGTGGCAGGACAGCTGCTCTGGGGTGAAGTTACAGGGCCCTAACAAAACCTTGGGCAGAGTAGGATCTCTGGACCAAAGTGGGATCCCTTCTAAGATGGGTAGCTTCCACAACAGTCTTGCAAGGACGTTCTAAGGAGGCATCTCTTGTGGAGAAACCTTTCACAGGCAAATTGCCATGCCAGTCCATGGCAAAGTTATCTGCTCAGCCTTTAGATGCCCCTTCGATAAACCTCTGGTTAATAATATGAGGTGTTCATTTGAACCTCAGAAAACAGTGAAGCTGGTGGTTCCTTCCAGGTCCAATCATGGAATTCTTAAATTGTTGGGCAGGCAAATGTATAGGTCTGAATAACAAATAACTACTTATAAACTTTGTTCAGTGCCCCACAGCTTTGCTGAGAATGACAGGAGAAAGATTGGAAGAGAGAATTGGTAGCACTATCCTCTTTATTTCTACAGGGTTTTATAGGTTCTCAGGACATGATGTGGCATGGTGAATTCTTTATGTGAAGGAAGCAAATAGAAAGAAATATTGTCTTCATTTTCTACGGAAGAGACTTGAAAGAAGATAACTTAGGGTAGGCTGGTTAGAATGCAACATGAAAATGCATAACTACTACTCTTCATTCTAGTAATCTAGCCAGCCCATTTGGAATAACCTCATCAATAATAATAACTAACACTTATTGAGTACGTATCATTCTTTACATAGATTACGTCCTTTTATCCTCCCAACAACTCTAGGCAATGAGTACTAATTAGCTCCACTGAACAGATGAGGCTAACAAGTATTGAGTCAACCCGGTTTCCCATTTCTTAAATATTACCCAGGGATTGTTAAGTGTTTGGGGGGAGGTAAATGAGCCTCTTTATAACCACTGAGTAATTCTTCATTATAGTAAGTAATTATGGTTAGCTATATTTTCTCATTAAATTCATACTTTTTCTTTCTTGGATATCTTTCTTTCCTCAGAGTGGAAACTTACCCACAGAATCAAAAGGAGTCTTAGATCTTTTTTTTTATCTTAGGAGCAATAGCTTGAGTGAGTCATTGAATTTCACTCTCCTCTGATATCTCATCTGATATGAGAATATTATCTGTTTCATTGGAGTGTTGCAAAGGTCAGATGAGACATAAATGAAACTATAATATATTAAGCACTATGTAAATACTGGAATAAGTATTATTTCTACTTACAGATGGTTTTTAGTCTTTGTCTCATTTCCCTTTTATTTTTCTGAATAATTACATCATACTATTTCAAAAGTTTATACCCAATAGCTTTCAAATTGTACCATTAATTACAGCAAGAAAGAAAATAGCAATATTTCTGAATAGGTTCACTTAGAGCTAGTTTGTTCTTCCAGGTCTAAGTTATTCTCGTGGCTAGTTATTCTCATGGTACATTTCATGTCTCAAACCTCCAGGTTACTTCATAGTGTATCACATTTCCAGAGAACACTTTGGTGTCTTTAAATATATCAAATACATGTTTACTAGATGATCGCCCAAAGCCTAAACCAATAGCTTCATAGTGTTGAGACTTAACCCCTTGTGCCACCAGGGAGGCCCCTCTGCTGGTGTTTAAGACTATAGCATTGTGTAAGATGATGTGGTGACAATGTGTACAATGTGTACACATTGTACAGGCTCAAATCCTGGTTCTACCACTTGCCAGTTGTGTGGTCTTGGGCCAAGTTACCTAATTTCCTTGTGCTACGGTTTGCTTATGTGTGAAATAGTGATGAAATGATACCAATGTTATAGGTATGTTTGCGAGGCTGAATGGGTTGATATATGCTACGTGCTTAGGACAGTGCCTGGAACACTATGCTTTGTCACCATGTGTCTCTCACCCCACCCCACCTCAGTCTTTAGTCCTCAGGAAGCTCCCAGTATAGTCTAGACCATTTTCTCTCCCTCTCCCTCAGTCACCATAGTTGCTGAGATGACTTTGGAAGCAGAAGAGAATCTGTTGCTCCCAGAGCCTTGTACATGGCTGTATTGCACACAGCCTTTCTGCACTCCTGGGGCTCTTATTTGCACTCTGAGTGCCACAGATCCAAGAATGAGATACATTGTGCAAATTTAAGGTTAATTTTCTTTAAATGATCCGTGTAGATTGAGAGAACTCATTTCTTTTTCAGAATTAAACCTATGAGTAAGATTTAAGTAAAACATTTTGTTTTCCCAGAGGATCAAGAAATTTTAATTTCTCAAGAGAGCAATTTAAAAATCTCCTGATGCAATTTAAAATTCTTGCTCACACCTACGAAGATGGTGCGCCTGGCTGGCACTGTATTATTTCTGCTTCTGAGGCCATTTTCTAATACCACCTCTACCCCATCCAAATAAATCAGGTCCAAGAACATAAAAAAATCATACATTATTATTTTGGTCCCTATCACTTTTGTTAGATATTAATGGAGATAGTGTAATAGGAGGAAAATAGTTAAGTCAGTCTGTGCGATCATCAGATTTCAGGCACTGTGTTCTAGAATCCATCTTACTTGCCTTTTTCAGAAATCATTTGCTAGATATGCTCCCTCCCTAATTTTTTAGTTGAGCCAAAACCTAAAGGTTTGGTATAAATTCAGACATGTCACCTAAGCAGGGTACAGACTTGGGGTGTTGATTTTTCACCAGCCACCTTTATTTACTTCTGAATGGCAGGAGAAAATTTCCACATTGCTTCCTTAGTCCATGGGCAGTTATTCTGGTTTCTCTCATATAGGCCTCCCTGCTTCAATGCCATGTCCTGCCTTGTACCCACCCAAGGTCAAGTCTCCTTTCATAGCCTCTTTAGTCAAAACTCCTGCCTTTGACTCTTAGGTCTAACTTTTGGTCCAATAATTTTCTCTTCTCTTCCCCCTCCAAACTCAGGCTGAAGTCTATGAGCTAATCACTAAAGTTATAAGCTTCATCTTTGCTCTGGCACTAAAAAGTTTCTCCTCTCTCTTGAATATACAGTATATGTTCTATTACTATTTTTAATAAGCTTTATTCTTTTTTTTTTATATTTATTTTTACATACAAGTTGGGGTATAGGCCAGAGGCGTGGGGCGGCGAGAGGGTTCACCAGAGACAGAGCAGGAAGCAGAACAGGCAGATCAGAAATACACTGCTGAGGGGAGCAGCGGGCGAGGCAGGAGAGGTCTGCTGCGCCATATGGGATCCTCCCTAGCTGGGCGTCGAACTCGCATCACGCGCTGCCGACAGCTCCACAGCGCAGCGCTCAAGCGCTGCGCCACCAGGGAGGCCCCAGTAAGCTTTATTCTTAGAGGAATTTTAGATTTACAGAAAATTGAGATGATAGTACAGAGAATTCCCTATTAACAAATCACAGTGTATTTGCTAAAAGCCATGACTCGATATTGATACCTTATTATTAACTAAAGTCCATAGCTCATTCAGATTTTTTAAATGTTGGCCTAACTTTCTTTTTCTTTCTCAGAATCACATGCAGGCTCACATCTCTTTAGGCTCCTCTTGGCTGTACTTCTCAGATTTTCCTTCTTTTTGAAGACCCAGATAGTCGTCTTCAGTAGTACCGTTCAGCTATTTTGTAGGATACCTCACACTGAAATTCGTCTAATATTTTTCTCATGGTTAGAATGAGATTCTGAATTTTTGGGAGAAAGGTCAGAAAGAAAAAGAGCCATTTTCATCATATCATGACAAAGGTACATACTATTCACATGATTTATGACTATTAATGTTGGTTTTGTTTACTTGGCTGAAGTAGTGTTTTGTCAGGTGATGCTGCTGTAAAATTAGTCTTCACTCCTTGCTGTCCTGGACTCCTTTCTGTAAGGAAGTCTCTAATCATCACCTGCATTTAAAGAGTGGAGATCTATGTCTTTCTTTATTACTGTTTTTTTTTTTTAATGGTTATATTTCTTCTCTGTTTTCTATATGTTTGTAGACTGAAGGCGTTCTGTTTTGGGTCTGCTTGTCAAGTTGCCAGTTGTGGAAACTGAGTCCTTTCTCAGGATTTGCTATTCTCGTAAATATACTGGTTCCATTTTATGTCACCTCTGCAGCATCCCACAGGGGCAGGGACACCTCCTTCTTTTATTTTTCTTTCCTGTTAGCTTGTAAACCCTCCTTTTCTCCCTGTCGCTAATCACTGAAATTCCTTCCTGCGAGACTCTCTGATCTCCTAACTCTCCTTAGGCCATCTCGCCTGCTGGTTGCTGTGCTGTCTCTGTCCCTTCTATAGCTACCTTTGCCATCTATGAGTATTTCCCATTATCTCTTCTCTTGTGAGCCTCCTTACCTACTTTTCTTTTTTGGTCCCTTTCTGTTTCCATCCATCCATCCACACATCTCTCCATCAATCTCTAATCTCTCTGTCAATCTAACAATGTTCTACTGGACATCTCTGCTGGGTATTTCAAATTCCAGAAACTGAATCCATTATTCTCTCCTACAAATCAAGGAGAGCTTTAGGCGTGACTAAATTTAGGGATCTCAAACATGGGCATCAGGATATAATCATGTATGCTTCATCTCTTGACCCTACTTCCTCCAGGGTTGGCATCAGTCAGGCAGTTTCTATTATGGCAATAGCAACATGGTTCCTAGTAGATTCATAGAAAAAGAGATTCCCCCACCCCTTCCTAATAGTTCTACTAAAAGTCCGGTTATTGATTCTCATTGACTCTCTTTGAATCAAGTGTCCATAGGAACCAATCACTGTGCTCCCAGGTTATTCCTGCCTCTGATGAGCCCTTCTATATCATCTGCTCACTCTTGGAGCAGGGAATGTGTCAATTTGAGCCAATCACATGTATTGAGAATAGGAGAGGTCTAAGTTACCTCAAATCATTTGGGAGGTGAGGGATAAATGCTATTTTCACACGTAGAGGCTGAATGCTGGGTCATTTGGACCCAGCAGTGTTCTCCCATTTGGAGATTTTAACATGCACATTTGATAATGTCACTGGCTGGCTTCACATCCTCAGTGTATCTCCTTTACCTTTAGGATGAACTTCAGACTGCTTACCAAGGCCTTCAAGTTCCCACTAACCTTTTTAACCCCATCTCAAATTTGGCTCTGCCTTTCTCACTGTGACCCAACCACACTGATAGATAATGATAGGGACTTGGGCATTTTCAAGTCTAGGATTATTTGCCGTTAAAGCAAGTGAAGATTTGTTGCCTCATGAGGCCCCTGAGGCATGATCCTCTGTTTTTGAGCCATTTGGTCTGAAGGTAAATGTGAAATTCATGAAACCAGAATGTAAAAGAAAACTTAAATGAAGAAAAGCTCAATAAGGCAGAGAGCAGGAGAGCATCTTAACACTGAAATAAAAGAAATTGAAAAGGGGGTTCACCCTCCAGGGTTGCAGTTTGACAGGAAACTGGACCCTGGAGGGTTGGGGGTGGAATTTACTTTTATGAAGTCAACCATCTGACTCATCTGCTCTCATCCTCTGGGCCTTGTTCCCAGGTCCCACACCCTCTTGCTGGCTCTGACAGGTTTTTCAGAGCAGGAAAAAGAACAGCAAAATAGAAGAGCAAAAAAAAGGCAGCCCCCACCTTACACTAAGGCTGTGGGAGTTACAAAGATCTCTCTGTTGAAGAGATCTTAGAATAAGAACATTTCTCCCACATAGAATCAGTGTTAAGATAAGGCTGAAGTTCTCACAGTCCTCAGAAGCCCAATTAACTCATGATGTTCTGGAAATAGCATTAGTAACATTATCTCTCAATTTGAAAAACTTTTATTGAGCTCTGAAGCAAGAACTGTGGAAGGTGCTGGAGATTTAAGGAGCTATACCTGATTTCCGTTGCCCCTGGGAAGTTGCCAGCTAAGTGATTTAGACACTTTGGGGCACCAACCCTCTTAATTTTGGCCATTGTTTCTACAGAAAGGTGAAATACTAGTGACAGAACGTGGGCTGTGGGCCATGGCTGGAACACAGAGCTTCCTTTCTCTTGCTCCCCTTTCTTACCCTCCTGTTTGAAGTTGTTCCTCTAACTGAGGACAGTTCCTGCTAAAGAGAGTCAGAAGTTTGTGTACTGGAATTGAAGCCCTGAGTTTTACTATTAAATACTTATTTATTAAAATATTTTATTAATTTTGAAATTAATTCTTGAGGTAATGTTGGTTGACAACAGTATATGTTTTAGGGTATAGGTTCACACCTCTTCAAATGTAACATATAGCCATTTAGCTGCGAGAAATGCACATAGCATCTCTGAAACTCAGAGGCTCTATCTTCCTTGGTTACCTTACAGGGTTCTTGGGGAATAGTAAATGAAGTTAGGCATAAGCTTCATAAACAGTAAATCATTACAGAGTGCAAAAATTGCGGTGATTTTCATAGAGTTGATGAGCTGGATGGGACTTGAGAGATCCCCTGCTGTCAGGCCCTTTTAGACTTTTCACATGTATGAAGTCGTTTAATCTGCAGAGCAGCCCCTGCCCTAGTTACTGTTATCCTCATTTCACACATGAAGAACAGAGAGGTTAAGTGGCTTTAGCAAGGTCATGTACTAAGTGGCAGAGCTGAGATTCAAAGATAGGCAGTTAGGATCCAAACTTGGTTTGTTAACCACCAAATCAAACTGCCTCCTGCAGGCTCCATAGGACCCTTGGAAAACTTTGCTGGGCATCTGACAGAATTACAATTGGTGCTTTAATGATAAGTAAGCTATTAGAAGGCAAGGCCTGTACCTCATCACACCCACACCTCCCCCTGGCCCCATGCACAAAGTACGTGCACATTGCCTGTCACCTGGTTTGGAGTACAGTACATATTATGTTGAACAATTGAACAAATGTACACATAGGTATACAGTATACTTATATACAGAGATATACAGTCAGTCTGATACATTTACTGTGTCTTTCCTTCATTTTTTTTTTGGTTAACTGTGCTATTTTCCTTCAACCATTTCCACTAGGAAGTTGTGAGGCATTTCTCACTGTCTTCATCGGCCCCCTTTACACTTTCTCAACTTGCAGGGTGATCCATTGCCAGGACATGAACTCCTCTGGGAGAATAGTTCTCCCCAGTGCCTATGTCTAGCATGATTATCCTTTTCTGCCCCCACAGTCCAGGACTGTCTTAGGACCCCACTTCCCAGTAGCCCACTCCACTTCCTTTCTGTGGGAGGAGCTGTCAGGAAGGGGAAGGCATTCCCTAAAGTCTCAATGGAAGAAAATAGGTTATGGTTGCTGCGGAAGTAGGGGCAGGAGACTGCATCTTCTGATCTGGAATGCAGAGAATTTGTGGGTTTTTGTTTCATGGCATGACTACAGTTGAGTTTTCCTGTAAGAAAAAAAATAGCATCTTTGGCCTCAAATATTGAATTATATTTAAGGGGATGATTGAACAAGATATTTGCATGTGAACGTGATTGCCAAGTCCTGCATTAGAGTGGACACAATGTTTTCGGTCAATCTGTAGGGCTAGTCAAACTGGGAAAGTACCGAAGCTGGTTGTCATTACAGTCTAAAGGAACTGATGAAAAGCGAGATGAGATAAACTGGCAATCCCGCGTACAATAAATTCCCGTCGGGGTTTTATTTTTAGTTGTTTTGGTTAGAGATGACTTTGGGTAACTACAAGCCCCAATAAATACTCCGCACTCCCTTCTCTGGGTTGGGGGTCAACGCCTCCCCCTGCAGAAGCACCCCTTCGCAGGCCAGCGACGCAGGAGCTGGAGGGCGGGGCCGAGCTGACGGGTGCGCGCCCGAGGCGTCCTCGGCGGGTGGAAGTGTAGGTAAGACCCAGAGCAGCCTGGGAGCGCGCGTGGCCTCACGTGCACGCGCCCGCCCTCCAGCCGCGCGCCCACGCGCCCGCCCGCACTCCCGGGAAGTCTCGCGATGCGGTAGCCGGCTGCTCCCGCAGCGGGTGGCTCTGGCTGTTGCTGTGGTTGCCTGAGTTGCTGCTGCTGCGGCGGCGGCTACGGCGGTGCTGCTAGTGGTGTCGGCCCTTGGGCGGATGTTGACATTGTGTTGTTGTTATTGCTGACGGTAATGGCGGCGGCGGCGGCGACGGCCGGGACCCCATCTCCTCTGTAGCCAGAGCCGACACAGCCTGGAGCGAACTCCGCGGCCTCTGCGCCCAAGCAGCGGCTCCCCTCAGTCTCCGCCGCCTCGCCAGCCGGTACCCCAGCCCCAGCTCCTGGAGTCAGGCTCCTCTGGGCAGGGGGCCTCGGAGGCTCAGGATGGCGGATTTCGACGAGATCTATGAGGAGGAGGAGGACGAGGAGCGGGCCCTGGAGGAGCAGCTGCTCAAGTACTCGCCAGACCCGGTGGTGGTCCGCGGCTCCGGTCACGTCACCGTGTAAGGCCCGGAGGAGGGCGAGGGCGAGGACGGGAGGTACAGGGCTAGGGTGGGTCCCCCCTTACTCCTTGGAAACCCTTTTCCCCCGTGGTCCGTCTGTGTCGGGGGCCTTCGAGAAGAGTAATAATCGACCAGGAAGTGAAAACTTGGTTTATTTTCATTACTTCAGGTCTCTGAAGTGGGGACAAACTATCCCTTCACCCACCCACCCCTACACCCCTTTTAGCAGGCCCAGCAGGCCTGGGCGATGTGTTGGATCCCCCAAAGGGAAGATTTTTCTTCAGGGTCTGCCCTTAGAAGCCACCCCATCAGTTTCGGGGTGGAAGTGCAAGCATTAATGAGATGACTCCCCCTTGTTTTCTCATCCAGTTGCCCTGGGGTTCTCTCTCCATGTCTGTGCCTTTGAGCCTAGTGACATATGGCTCAGAGGCCAGGTCTGGGCCTTATGAGAACCTAGTGACAGCCGGTAATGAGGTTCACTGTTGGGTGTATGTTTCCTTGCTCATACCCACAGGTGTACCCAGTGTCTTGCAGAAGCAGTTCTGCAGAAGTAATGCAAGTTGCTGTAACTGAGTATGATAAAAGTGCATAGGTGAACATCTACTTAAGATATGCATAAAGAAACATGTTCACAACAATTTAAAAATCTCTTAAGGTGATGGACACTATGCTTAGGTTACTGAGAGTTTTCTGGAATCTAAGTCCCTCTTTTGGCCATGAACTATGGGAGAACTCCTTCATTTGATAAGAGTTGCCAGTAAGTTTGATTAGCAGCATTGAAAAGGCCGGTATTATTCAAACAATAAGGAATAAAAGCTTTCTGAAAGGTCATGACTAATAAAGGAATGTGAAGACTTGAACCAAATAATGAGCTGTCCGGAAGCAGGAAGTTTTGTAATGTTTCTCGAGAAGTCCAGAGTTTTGTACAACATGAAGTATTTCTATTCCTCTTCATTTTAGATCTCTTGTTCAAATCTTAGATCAAACTTCCATGCTGGTCAGATATCGTCACACTTCACTTTTTTTGTCAAAGTGCCAACAAGTCTGGTACAGTTTTCATTGTGTTTTTGGCATAAGGTGAGTAGAATGTGCAGTGAGTAACTTTTAGTGAAACAGTTAAGTCTTCGAACACAGGATTGTCAGCAATCTTGTTCTAAACTCTTAGTTCAGATCTGCCCTTGCATTTCTCAGTACATATGACCAGCCATGTTGTTGTTTGGGTATGCTTATGTAATGCTTTGATTTTTTTCAGCTCCTGTTAGTTTATATTCAGGTGCCTTAACAGGGTAAAAACACTGCATAATTTCTGTCACAGCGCCAGGAGAAGACAATGGGACTTATCACGGCAATAATAGTTACTAAGTGTTTTAACTATTGTCACCAGCAAAATTAAGAAATGCAGTCACATATCATGGTTATTAAGTCTTTAATGTATATGACAAACTTTATAGTCTCACAGCCTGCCATTTAATTTTTAGCTTGGACTCTTAGGCCTGTTCTCATTGTTTTAAAGCTAAACAATATAGTTGCTTAAAGAAGAGATTTTCAAACTTTTTAATGTTGTCTGCCTACTCTGCCCCCTATATTCCTCATGCCGAAGAAAAGCTGGCAAAATTTTGTTATTTAGAAAGGTCCAGCTATAGTTGTCATATTTCTGCTGCTTAAGGAAAAACAGAACTTTGTTAGATGAATAAAAAAATGTAATAGGTGCTTAGAACTAAATAGGTGATTAGTAAATTTGATTGTAGTTAGCTGACAATTATTAACAAGGTAGGACAGAATTGTTATTCTTAGTCCTAGTTGTCCATTAGAATCACCTGGGGAGCTTTAAAAAAAAAAAAAAAAAGACCCCATCTTTGTCCCAGACCAGTAGAAGGCAAAGTGCTTGAGTGAAGGTCCCAGGTGTGAATAGTTTTTGTTTTTAAAGTCCCTCAGGTGATTCAGATATGTAGCTGGCTTTGAAAACCACTGTCCAGATACTAAGAAGGAACTGTTGACTGTATGCCACTAGTAACTCCCTTTCTATTTGGGAGTTAATATTTCTGTCATTATCTGTCAGCCACTGGATTATCTTCCCTGTTATCTCATTTATAAACTTTGAGTTCAGATCTACCCCCTGCCACTTCTTGGGTAAATTATTTATCTATGCCTCTTAGGTTAAGATGGAATAACTATAGTCCCTAACTTCTAAGATTACTAAGAATTAAATGAGACAATACATGACTTTATCACATGTGTGATACAGTTCTCAATAAATGTTAACCTTTATTATCATCCACATATAGTTTTCCACTTTGAGAAGCATAGACGTAAAACACAGTACTAAAATCCAAAATATCATCTTCAAACCTAATTCCGCTACTTCATGTAGTATCTGGAATATTATACATACTGAAATGTTCTCTAAATGAATGAGGTAATTGCATACATACATCTTTGGATCTTTTCAGAGTTGTTTTTTTCCCCCTGTTCATACCTCTTAATGATGACAAATATTTTGCAGTAAACTCTTATAAAACCTTTATCAAGAGATAATGTGCTCTTTAAAAAAAAACAAAATTGGTAATTGTGAGGAAATCAAGATAGACAATTTTTCTCAGTGATTTTTCTTACACTTTATAATATGAAAGGATATTAACCTGATTTAGAATATAGCTTTGAACATATCTTTGGTGATATGAAGTAAGATACACTAAATATTTTAATTGGATCAACTATAAGAACTTCTCAGTAGGTAAACTTTCTTAAAGAAATGAGAAATATGGTAGTAAGCTGAAGTTTCAAAATTTTACTTAATTTGAATTTGAAAATTCATGTGGTGTTTCGGTCCAGGTTGTTCATTGTTGGGTTCTGCCTACCAACAGATGTGAAATTGACTAGTAGTTAAAATTTTATGTGACTAGGTAAGTGGAATACAGGAGTTAAATGGTGAAAAGTAAATTATATGAAATTATGATGGTAAATAATTAAGTCCTTTTATTATTTTAATAACATTACATTATAATATAATTCTAAAGTATAGTACTTTTAATTTGAGAGCCACTTTGAATTCCAACTTGAGTTTATATTCCTAGCAGCTTGAAGGGCCAGGATCTTAGTCCAACTGTATCCTTAGAAGGGAATCTTTTTAAGTCTGTTATAGTATCTGGGCCTGACTTAGCTTTTTTCCTAGGAGCTATTAAAATTTCCTTCTCAATAAAATTAAGGTTAAATATAACATGTAGCAACAGTTGCTTTTAGGATGTATCCTTACCCTAGTATCTTTGGTGAAGGATTTTTTGGTGACCTGTCAAAATTTGTTTCACAATTTATTTATAAATCAGATCTTGTACCCTGTTTCCATGTTTATGCAGTCTAGTTTTATCCCAGTTCAAGATTTCTTAACTTTGTCTGATTGTCAGAATCACTAAGGGCTTAAAAAAACCCAATACTTTAGGTTCTTACCTAAAACATCCCCAACCAAAATCTTTAGGAGAAGCGAGAATGAATTTTTATTTTTAATAAGAGCTGGGTAACTCTATCAGATAATTAGGAAAGCAATGGATGATACTGTGGAATGAGCATGGTCTTTGATGTGAAGCAGATTGGTTTCAATTCTCGGGTACTTCCTGACCATTAACCTTTCTGAAATTTAGTTTTCTTGTTTGCAGAAGGAATAATATCTGCTATCGGAGACTATGAAGGAGAGCCATAGATAATTTTTCTAATGGCCTGATCTCATCGTAGACATTCAGCAAATTATTATCACCTATTTTGATGTTTATCCTCTCATGCACATTTTTTGGTCAGTCTTTACCTTTTTCTTGGAAAAAGGTGACACATGCTTTCCTGCTTTAAAACAGATTCAGAGCATAAATCAGAATTATCTGATTCAGTAGAGAAATCATTTAATCAGAAAATAACAGTTTGGTACACATTTGTTTTTCAAGACTGTTTGAGGTATGTTAGAGTTTGAGGTTCTTTGAGTGGCTTTTTTTATTTCACATGTGCGGACTTTTGCTGTTTATCATCTTTTTATCTGATTGATCAACTGTAGCTTGGAAATGAAACAAACCCCCTTTTTGGAACTATGTATTATTAAGAGAAGTTGGTTCTAAGTATTGCATTTAGATGCTTGAATTCTAATAGTTGGGTTTTTAAATACTTATTTTGTTTCCTTATTATTATTAGTTTTTTTGTTTAGTCCTTAATTATCAGGTATCTTATTGCGGTTTCCTGATAAGTAATTAACAACAGTCATGCTAGATATTATGTGGGGCTCTGGGTATATAGTTAACAGAATGAAGCACACATAGATCCTCTGCTTTCATGGAATTTACAGCTAATAGATGAGATACATTTGAGAAGATTGCTATGAAGCAGAATAATGAAATGGCATGATGATTGAAAATAAGAATGAACCCCTCTCAGGACTTAACATTTAGTAAGCATGCAAGAGTTGTGAAGAGCACCCCAGGTATGGATAACAGCAGGTGCTAAGACTTTAAACAAAATTAAGCTTTGCTTGCCTGAGGAATTCTGATGGGATACTTTTGTATTGTGGCTAGAATGTAGCAAAGGGAAGAATGCCTAGCAGTGATGTTGGGAACTCAGTAGGGTCCAGAAGTGATTATAGAAGGAATAGTGTAATGCTGGAAGAGTAGTTAGGAGGCAGTCTAGATGAGACATTTAGTGACCTGGTCTCTGGTGGTTTCTTCAGCTAAAGGAGGTATTACACTTCTGGCTATGAACCATCAAATTTCACAACTCTCCTATGAGGTATGGAAAAACATAGCAGTGGTCATTTTTGCCATTTCATTCTTCAGTTGTGAGATTTTTTGTTTGTTTTTGTCTTGGCTTCTTGGAAGGTGAGGTCAAGGAACTATAACTGCCCATACTGTAGATTGAAAACTGACTTGATGACATACCTGCTCTTCCTGTTCTGCTGCCACGGGGAAGCTAATATGCCAAGAGAACAGCTTGTGCTGGAAGTCCGAGGGGCTTTCCCAAAGATCATAGATTTTGATGTGAGGCCCTTTATAAAATAGTATCCTTTAGTTAGATGTGTGGTGTTTGACAATGATTTGTTAAATTTGAAGAAGAGATTGTGCTTTTTTACGTCTTTATTCTTAAAATTAAATTGGATACAGAGAGATTAGAGTTTCCTCAGGAAGGTCATGAAAAATGATTTTATTTTTCTTCTTAAACTTTTCCATCTTACCATTTAGTAAATGAAGTTTATTTAGTTTAGAGTTAGTTGGACTTTGGGATAACTTACTTTTTTTTTTTTTTTTAAGATTCATTCTTTATACATACAAGCTGGGGTACAGGCCAGAGGTGTGGGGTGGGGAGAGGGCTCACCAGAGACAGAGTGGGGAGCAGAACAGGCAGATCAGAAATACACTGCTGAGGGGAGCAGCGGGGCGAGGCAGGAGAGGTCTGCCGCACCATGTGGGATTCTCCCCGGCCGGGCGTCGAACTCGCATCGTGGGCTGCTGACAGCTCCACAGCGCAGCGCTTAACCGCTGCACCACCGGGGAGGTCCCTACTTTTGTTTTTTTCGTTGATAAAT
Source organism: Scalopus aquaticus (assembly GCA_004024925.1). Taxonomy (NCBI): domain Eukaryota; kingdom Metazoa; phylum Chordata; class Mammalia; order Eulipotyphla; family Talpidae; genus Scalopus; species Scalopus aquaticus. The sequence goes on along the minus strand of PVIJ01004166.1, from coordinate 83,104 downwards.
GAATGTATATATGAGTTTCCTGCAGGAGCTTTTGTTTTATTTTCTTTGCTCTTATATTGCAGTTATATAAGTCCTTAGGGCAATGATGGAGTTCCTGTGTATAATTCACCTTCTTTCTCTGTCCTTTCTAATTTATTTACTTATCAGTGCTACTTGATATTTTTTGTAGTCTATACTATTCAGCCATATGTTATTTCTTAATTGAACATACTTTGTTATTATTTTGCTCGTAAGATTTATATACATATGAAAATATTTCAAAATATGTGTGTTAAGTATATAGAAATCCTTCTTTCTTAACTGTGGAGCAGATATTTTAAAGTAGTTAAGTTGAATTGAGTTACTATATCAATGTGTTAATAAGATGACATTTCTTCAGTCTATATTTACATAACTCACTTTTAAACAGTGCTTTCAGGGCCTCCCTGCTGGCCTAGGGGTTAAGTTTCAGCACTATCACCATGAGGGCCTGAGTTCTATCCCTGGCCAGGGAGCTAACCCACATAATGGCGCAGCACACCTCTCCTGTTGTGCCGCTTGCTCCCCTGAGCAGTGTGTTTCAGTGATTCTGCCTGTTCTGCTTCCCACTTTGTTTCTGGTGAATCCCCTCATTAGTCGTTCCCCCCCCCCCCACCTCTGGTCTAAACCCTAGTTCTTCTACGCATAAATAAAAAATAAATCTTAAAAAAAATAAACAGTGCTTTCATTATTTAACAAAATATGTATAGAATAGAAAATTAGTAAAATTGTAATGTTGGACTATTACAGAATTGTTTAAAATGATGATGGTTTTGATAAAGTAAATCTAATACATGATTTAAGTAATTAACTTTTTTATTTCACTAATATATGGAAAAGATTGTATCTTAACAAAGCCTGATGAACCAAAACATTCAGAATTTGGTTACAAAATTAAAACTTTTGGGCTTATTTTGAGAGTCATATTTTGTTTCCAACTCTAGGGGTTCTTTATCTTCTGAGTAAACAGTACATTTTCAGTTTTCTATACCTTCTTTCTTGAGCCATATTGATACTCAGATGTATATTAAAGTAGACAAAGCATGATTTTTATGTATTAAAATGTGTTAATTCTGTAGTTATGAGTTCATCTCTTAAAATAGCTAAAAATCTTAATCCATTGAACTCAAGTTCAGCTTTAGGAAGTAAGTGCCATCTGCATAACCCATGTGTTCAGTTTGAGTATGAAATTTCTAGTTCATATGTTTATAGTTGTTGTCATAGCTGTAGGAAGATAAAATCTATAGATATAAGTTGAGTGTCTCAGAATTTGAAATATTTAAAATTGTATTTTATAATATATTCTCACCCAAATTAGCTTCAATTGCAGCATACACAGTTGATGACTGATCTGTATTTCTGTCTGCTTAAACTAAAAAATCTTTGACACAGTTCCTCTTTTCTCACTGTTTAATCTGTCAAGAAATCCATTGGCTCTATCTTCAAAATATATTAAAAATCTCACCACTTTTTATTATCTCCACTGATGTGGAATTGTCATTATCTCTGTTTTACCTTACATTTAAAACCTTCTTCCTGCCACTTTCACCTCTCAACCTTTATGTTTTTATTGGCGCATCTGCAGTGATGATTTTTTTAAAAAATTCAGACCATTTCTTTCCAGTATTATGCCTCCCAAGAGCTTCCCATCTCTAAGGTCTCTCTAATAGCCCACAAGACTATCTGATCTTCTTGTTCCTCGCTGCTACTTTCTTACTCTTCTCCTTGTTTACCCTACTGTAGTCACACTAGCCTCCATTTTAGTCCCTAAATTATTCTAGGTAAACTCCTGTTTCAAGGCTTTTTACTGGCTGGCTCCACTTCTGGAATCTGTCCCCCAGATATCCAAATGGCTATCTCCTTCTATTTCTGCAGATCTTTCTAGTTACTTTGTTAATGAAATCTACCCTCCTCTCTATTTAAAATTAAAACTTACCGAACTTTCCTTCTGTGTACTTTTTTCTTTTTTCAATGTTTCCTGTCAGAACATGAGATGAGTCAGACTGTAAAGAATGCAAATTTTATACAACTATCTCTTGAAGGAGAAAAACTCAACCTTCCTTGACAGCTGTTGTAGCAGCTGTCCCACCTATAAAATGTGAACCAGAAAGCCTTGCTAATTTTTTTTTTCCTCTTAAAAACTTTGGGACATAATTTGACCTTGGGCCATATATGCCCTGAGAGGCCAGTTGCCTTACTTAAGACAAAATCAGAAGGGAGATTTATTTTCCTAAGATAATATTTCTAGTCGGTCTCTGAACCTGAATTAGAGTTCAGGTAGTCTATCTCTCCATTGTATTACTCTTCCACCTTTATCACAGTAACTCTTTTGTGCTTTTCAACCTTTGTCTTACCTGCTTGGATTCCTAGCATAATTTCCCTCATATTAGCTACAAACTTTTTACTATTGCTTGACTTTCCTGAACCCAGTACCTTTCTGTGAACCCTGTTTCCTCCATATCACCCCCTGACTTTGAAAAGTCTGGTTGAAAGTTAGAAAATCTTTGACAGTTAATTTTAGCCAGTTTGATCATTGGCTAGTCTATTTGCTAAGCTGTTTAGAAAAGATATTTGTGAAGTCATTGAGATCTGGACATATAATTTAGCAAGTTATTGAGAGTGGATATTAAATGGTAATACTGCCCACTTTATTAGAAGTTTGCTAACTAATAAAAACACAACAGATATGTTTTGTAATAATAAAAGCAGTTCTCACATTCAGGGTTTATGTCATACACTGTTGGTACTTTGTGTCTATAAACTCATTTAATGAGTTGCATACTATTAATATTACTGGTGTATAAATAGGGAAACAGTTCCAGAAAAGGTAACCAACTTACTCAGAGCGACACATCTTGTCAATGACGGTTAGGTTTTCAATCCAGGAATTCTGGTTCCAGAGTCATTTTGCTTAATTACAGCTTTTATTTTACCAAGACAACAACTTTATATGTGCTCTATATTATTCGCTAACACAAACATAACAAAATCAAGTGAAAGCTGAAAACCTTTTTCTAGACCCACATGAGTACATTAACATTTGTTATGTATTAGTATTAATTTATAATTTCTGTTTCATGGAAAATTTCCCCCCTCCAATTCTCAACTACGTCTTCAATTTAGAATTTCTAGTTCAAAGGGATAACATATACTTCGCTTGCTGAGGAAATTAAAGGCATTTTCCTATAGTAGAAATTACCCTGGACTAGGGCTCAGGACAGTGAGGCTCTCGCCTAGATCCTTTGTATTGCTTAGCCTTGAAATCCAAGTTGCTTGCCTGTCATGCTTCAGTTTCTTCAACTATACAATGAAATGTTTGGACTAAGTAATATTTGTGGGCCTCTCTAGCTCTCACATTCTAGATTCTACTGTTGTGGAATTATTACTTATTTTTTTGTCTTCAGTTTGTAAATTCTTTATTATGTACTTAATATATATTTAAACATACTATAAAAATCTTTTACGAATAATTAAAATGTTCTTAAAAAACTATTAGGAATTATCTTGAAATCTAGACATGTCAGTTGTACATGTATTTCCTTTGCCTGACAAAAATAAAAGTAAAACCCCTTTAATCTATTTTCATGCAAGTTTTAATCCTTTTACTAATTACAGTGAAAGACATAAAGATTAGTAAAAATTGAGAAGTAGTACTTTCCTGTGAAGCAGAAAATAAGTCATCTCTAATCAGTAAGAGGCAAAGGTCATTTGAAATTTTGGTTTATTTGTTCCTAGTGCTTATTAAATTTTTTTTGTAGTGAGCTTTAGTTTTAAATAGCAACATAATAGAAATTTTTCATAACATGGAACTATAAAATATGAAATACCACCCACAATCTATTGGCAAGGATTAACCACTATTAATATTTTATTGGATTAACTTTAAAAATTTTTTCTCTGTAAATATTTTTATTAAAAAATTGAGACCATACTTATAAAACATTTTGTGTTCTGCATTTTTCATTTAATATATTGGAGACATTTGGGCCTCCCTGGTGGTGCAGCGGTTGAGTGCTGCGCTGTGGAGCTGTCGGCAGCACACGATGCGAGTTCAACGCCCGGCCGGGGAGAATTCCAGATGGTGCGGCAGACCTCTCCTGCCTCGCCCGCTGCTCCCCTTAGCAGTGTATTTCTGATCTGCCTGTTCTGTCTCTGGTGAATCCTCTCGCTGCCCCACGCCTCTGGCCTGTACCCCAGCTTGTATGTATAAATAAATAAATCTTTAAAAAAATTAATACATTGGAGACATTTACCAATACCATTATGGGTTCTTAATGGACTCTAGTCATTTTCAAAGAACAGAACCTCCGAGGGGGCCTCAAGCAGTGGAAATTTATTATGAAAATATATGGAGTCTAAGGGAGATAGGAAACTGCCGTTGTACAACCAGTCTTCAAGGAGATTGGAATAATACTGTTTTGGTTATAGTGCAGTTATGATGTGATTATTTTTTCTCAACAGCATGTGTCTTTTGCTCCCGGGTCTAGTACTCTCACAGTTACTTACCTACTTTTATTTCTAGCTCCTATTGTAACATGAACTGGCAAACGAGAACCACCCCCACCCCCGCCCCAGCCCCATATAGTTTCTGCTTACTATTGGCTTTAGCTTATTCTGTCTTGACTTCTACTTATTCATGGTTTCCTTTATCTTGGCTTCAGTTTAAGCTTCATGTTACCAACTGTTGATTCTTATATAGTTGCCTCAAGAAAAAGGATCAGATTCAGTTAGTGTTGCCCAAGTTGGGCAGGGCTGTTAGGCTCTGCGATACCATATGCTATTAGCTAGCTCGTGGGTTAGCTGTTCTTAAAGTAGATGCCTGTTTGTGGTTAATTCGCTAGTGATAGGGAGCTCCGAGTCAAGCACTCAGGGTAACTATTACAGTAACTAGTTTTGACAACTGCTATACACACACACACACACACACACAGAAAAATACCTTATGAATCAATATGTCTTTAATATACTCCCCAAAATAACATCGCAGAGTACTTGTTTACTCACTAACATATCTGTGCCCCTGTATTTTCTTCTGAATCAGTTCTAGAAGTAGAATTATTGGGTTAAAATTTAGGATTTTTTGAAAGGTTTTATTTAGTTTTGCATAGAAGAACTGGGGTGTTGGCCAGAGGTGGGGGGTATGTGAGAGAGTATTTACCAGAGGCAGAGTGAGGAGCAGAACAGGCAGATCTGAAATACACTGCTGAGGGGAGCAGCGGGCGAATAAAGAGAGGTCTCTGCCCCAAGTAGGTCGACTCACTCGCCCACGGGGATGGAACTCAGAGTGTTTGTGGTGAGCTCTTGCAATGGGCCCTTGCAGTGGTAAGCACTGAGACTTAACTCCTAGGCCACCAGGATGGCCCAAGTTTATGATTTTTTTTTTTTAAAGATTTACTTATGTGTACAAGAACTGGGGTGTAGGCCAGAGGTATAGGGGGTGAGAAGATTCACCAGAGACAGAGTGGGGAGCAGAACAGGCGGATCTACTGAAGTACACTGCTGAGGAGAGCAGCAGGCGAGACAGGAAAGGTTTGCTGCGCCGTGTGGGAAGCTCCCTGGCTGGGGATTGAATTGGTGCTGCGGTAGCTGGTGATAGCTTCATGGTGCTGAGACTTAAATAAACCCTTGTGCCACCAAGGAGGCCCTTATGATTTTTTTTTAAATTTTTTATATACCATTGAAATTGTGCTCCTTTCATAAGTTTATTTTCTTTACAGTTGAAATGATTTATGTCCACTTTTGCATTTTCTTTCTTACCAGTATAGTATATGTATTTTCCATGTTAGTAGTTTGCAAACTTCATTTTTAAAAGTTGTCTAATATTCTGTCATATTGAGATACTGTAATTTACTTAATGTTCTGATAATTTTTTTTATGTAAACAAAGCTTTAGGGAACTTTGTTTTATCCACATTTCAGATTATTTTTTTAAAAGATTTATTTATTTATACATACAAGCTGGGGTACAGGCCAGAGGTGTGGGGCGGCGAGAGGGTTCACCAGAGACAGAGTGGGGAGCAGAACAGGCAGATCAGAAATACACTGCTGAGGGGAGCAGCGGGCGAGGCAGGAGAGGTCTGCCGCACCATGTGGCATTCTCCCCGGCGCAGTGCTCAACCGCTGCACCACCAAGGAGGCCCTCAGATTATGTTTTAGTCTGGGATTGGCAAGAGATACTCTAGAGATGCAGAAAAGTAATGGTTGTTTCTTGGAGTATGGTAAAAATGACTATGTATTACAGTTATGGCAGATGAAGAAGTAGAGTCCCAGGAAACCTATGTCATGTGGCAAAGCAAGGAGGAAAAGGAGTGGTAAGCAGTAGATTACCACCAGAGCCAAAACATTTGGCAAGAAGGGGAAAAATGAAATGATTGATGGTAGTTATAAGAGAATTTTTATAGTTCAAAATTTTAGGGGTGGTAATAGTTCCAAGTGACGACAATATCCAGACAGTTTCATGACTGAATTAAATATCAGTCAGTTTCCTCAGATTAGATGTGGTCAGGTAACCAGTTAGAGTCTGAATATTGAACTAATTGGGATGAAGGCTAGGGTCATGGAAGAGACAAGCCCCAGGACATGGACGTCTGTGTCCCTGAAGTACGAAGGTGTGCAGAAACATGTTAAGAAAGCTGACCTGAGATTGCTAGCCTTAGAGAGGCTTGCTTGCATCGTTAACTCTTGGCTGATGTTTGGGATCCTGGACTTTGGGAAAGATCCCACTATTCCCAGAATTGATGAGTGTCCAAACTGTGCACACATAATGTAATTTATTCTGAACACCTGTTTTTCTTCTGGGAGCCCCAAGCCTTGGCACAAAGCTAGACAGAGGGTACTTATATGACCTATCCCCAACAAAAGCCTCAGGCACTGAGTCATTAATGAGCTTTCCTGATAAAAAACGTTTTATACATGTCAAAACTAGTTGCTTTATGAATAAAGGACATTGTCTCCACTGAGAAAAAAAACTGTTACAAGTTTGCTTTTGGTTTCCTCTGATCTTCTTCCCATGTGCCTTTTACCTTTGCTGATTTTGTTTTGTATCCCTTTGTTGTAATCTATGAGTACACTATTCCATTGTGTCCTGTGAGTCCTCCTAGTGAGTCATCACACCTGAGGGTGGTCTTGTGTACTCCCACACAGAGGGAGTAAGTTGGAAGACTGAAAAGGACCTTTGAGACTTGGACCAATGTGGTATAACCAGCAAGCCTGACATTAGAAGAAGAAAGAACAGTGGTATGGAAGTTTGCAATGAGAAGTTAGTGGAATGTAAATGTTTCTTCTGGTTTGCGATTATAGATTTATTCAACAAATATTTGAATATTTGTTAGATATTGGGCAAGACATGAAGAGTATAACAGTTAATTAAGATGTCATATCTACTCATTAACAACTCATTGTTTACCGAGGTAGGAAGTTAGTCTTGTAAACATAATTATAATAAAATATGCTAATGATTGTACAAGAGAGAGTATAGTCAAGTATTGAGAGAACCTGGAAGAGGACTCTGGGGAATGAGCTATAATTGAGGATTTCTAAGGAAAGAAGATCATTTCAATAGGAATTTTGGTTAAAGTGAAGAAAAAATATTTTTTAGGAAGAAGATATGAGAAGGTATCCAGGGAGAATATCTATAGATTAGGTACTCCAAAATAAATATTAAAAGGAACTTGGACGGGGATGGGTCTGTTAGGAAAGGGGAAGTCTGATTGAATGATGTTAAGAGTTCAGCCAGATTGGAGTGGTTTATACTTTTTAACTACAGATTGTAGAAACAAGGTGACAGTTAAATGGAATATAAGTAAGAGAAGGCTTTTTCAAGATTCCATTTAAATGTAGTTATAAAGTTGCAGTCCCGCCGCAAAGCTTTACCATGTGTATCACACCAGTTTTCATAATTACCTCATTATATTAAAATAAAATTGATTGTTTCTGACTCCTCCCTGTCATTTCCCTCCCTCTTCCTTTATAAAGCCATATAAGCCTTCTAATAGACCTGTGATCATGAAGTGTTACATAGGTGTTCATAGTTCTTATTTGAATGACTTCTTTTTTTCCTAAATACTAGTACATTTGTAAACTTCTCATAGGTAAGGGTGAAAGGGGTTAAGTGTAATATATTTTGTTGTATTTACCATTCTTTGGAAATAGTTTAAATCTTTTATCAATTCTAAAGCCATGGATATTCGAACCATGATTCAAGAAAATGTCTTGGGGAATAGGGGTAGATGTATGTATAGTAGATGTTTACATTTTCCTTTACATCATCTGAAGGACTGACAGCAGGTTTTGAGTGGTAAATAAGTGTTGTTGCTAATATTTGGCCATTCATTTTATTTCTTCTCTCCCTCTTTCTACTTTTCCCTTCCCTACATTTTTCTTTCTCCTGTTTATATTGCCTTTGTATGTGAAGGACACCTGTGAAATTCAGCAATAGCTTATCTCCACCAAAAACATTCAGAGCTAGAAAAGAGCTATCAAAATAATATACTTTGAAAAAAAATAATATACTTTGAAATTAGGTTTTAAGGTATGGGTGATACAGTTTAATTACAGAAGCAAGATTAGCACTTCAAGGAAAGCAACTGATAGCATTTGTTGTCAATAATAAAACTCCAGCTTTCAAATGAAAATTAGGATTTTGGAAAACTTGTATCTACGACTGTGAACTTGACAGCTTCCCAATACTTAAAGACCTTTCTGTTGAGTTCAGTGATGATTTTAATGATGGTTCTGATACCATAAACCTTTGGGAGAGCTATCTATATAACTCGACCTATCAGTACTTTCCACAGAACAAATGAATTATGTTACAAAATCATGTTTGAGTAAAAAGATTCACTCAGAATGCAAAATATGCTAATGAATTTTAATTGAATAGAGTATTAAAAATTTATTGATATACTTTCACTATTTTTCTAGCCAAAACAAAACAAAACAAAAGAACTACCATTTGCCAAGTTTTAGTACAGCATCAAAGAAAGATATACACAATTTCCAACTACATATTTATGCTAGGCTCATTCTTCTCATAAACATCGACTAAAAGCACATGAAGACAGATTGAATGCAGAAAGAGATGTGAGAATCCAGCTGTCTTCCATTGTCAGATATTAAAGAGATAGGTGATGAAGCAGTATTTCCCTTATAAAGCATTCTGTTTTGAAAAAGTTACTGTAAAAATATTTTTGTTAGAATACAGTTGGCTCATTAATGAACACATTTTTAAAACATTATAGGTATTTGAGTTCTAATGTCTAATCTAAAATATTGGTAAAAAAATAAATGGTGTAATCTTAAACTAATTGAGGGCCTTACGGATTTTAGAAAGCAAAGAAGTTCTGACATCTTTGAATATTCCTGTGGAAAGTACTGTATTCCAAATGAAGATAAAGAAGGGGTACCTGATTATCTGCCTATAGCCATGAAGTAATTGGTTCAAATATTAAGTGTCTTAGAGATTTTTAAAGGGAAATAATTACAGGTTTACTCTTGTGGTCTTGGGAGATGCTAAGGTCTTCAACAGCAGCATATTAATGACACTACTTCGAGGTATTCTTGTTGAACTGGTGGGGGACATAAGTAAGGAAATAGAAAAATCAGCACCTAAATAATGACTGGTGGAAAAACTAAACATTCCCATCTAGTGTGAATCATGTCACAGGGAAATTTCTCTTGGGACATGCTTTTAAGGGTGAGATGAGGGAAGAGGAAGATAAAACTTAACAAAAAATATGACTAAAGAGGGACTCACTCCCTTAAGTATTTCATTGAAACTATCAGTTCTTTCTTGGAAGAGTAATTACTAACCTGACTTAAAAGGAGCCACTCAGACAACAAGGAAGTGTTCAAGCCCTGGAAAGGAAGGTGATTAGGCTCTAAAATGAATACTGGATTGTCCCCTCCAAGTTAGCGTATTACCTGGCAAACTGTAGGTATTCAGTAAAATAATTTCATTGCTTTTAATGGCTGGGGGTGGAAAAGGAAGACATTTCTTTTTAGGAGACTTGGAGATACCTGGTCTATTAAATTGCAAAGACCAGTGGAAGGAGATGGTTAATTGTAATAATAAACATAATTGAAATGAAAAACTATTGATGGAAAAAGAAAACCTTCAGACCAAGGGAGGTACACAAGAAATGCAAACTTATAGTTTAGAAGGTCCAATACTCTATTAATTGAATGGCATCTTCTGTAAGGAAAGCAGATGAAAAGGGAATACATTAGTGACCTTGCTGAGAGCGATCTTGAACACTTCACACCTCTTCTTCATACAGGGACCTTTAAGGTTCAAGGTGAGTTACCTATATGTAGGAGTTTTTTTCAAGTAGAGCCACATTGTTCTAAAGCCCCCATGTAGACAGAATATAGGTTTATCAGAGTTTTTAGATTTTAGAGAATGACAGTAATGCTAGTATTATATTAAACAGAAATAGTTGCTAGTTTATTATGTTAAGTATGAAAAGGGCTTTGACTTGGACCTACGTAGTTGTATAGACATACTTTTTATAAATAATATTCATTGTTTATAGAACAAATTAATACTATTTCAATTCTACTATTAAACAATGTATGAAAGTACTTAAAATGATGATAAAATGGTCTTAGATCCAACATCCATATGGAGGGAAATCTAGATCATGGTGCACACCACACAACCTGATCCATAGAACTGTTTTATTTTCACAGTATTTTAAAGGTAGCAAATTTTGCATAAAAATCTGTTCTTTCTCTTGGAAAGAGAAAATCATACAATTACCAGATATGGGCAATATGGGCCTGCATTCTAGTTGACAGAGCTGGATCTCACCCATGACCTGTTTCTTCCTCTCCCGCTCCACATTTTACATTATCCACTTACCCAGTCTTTACCATCCATTTTTTTTCCCTCCCCGTTGGCTTGTTTCCCCTGCTTACCATTTCTTTCTTTCTTTTTATTTTGATGCATTTATCTCTGTTGTCTATTTTTCTTTTTATTTATATATATTTTTATCTTTTACATTACTATATATTCCCCTTAAAATTCCCACCACCGATTCACCTGTGAACCATCACCATATCCCTTGTGCTCTTCTCTCTCCCGTTTTGATCCCTTTTCCTCCCCCTCCCTCACAGAATGTCTCTTATTTGTGGTTGCCTGATAGGTTTTTTTAATTGTTATTTTTTCCTCCTGATCCCTTATTTGGTTCCCCTCTATTCCTCCTATACGTGAAGCCATTCAATATTTCTCTTTTTATTTCTGGTTTATTTCACTGAGTGTGATCCCTTCTAGCTCCATCCATGTTGCTGCGGATGGCATCTTTTTTGATTGCTAAAAGGTATTCCATTGTGTATATGTACCACATCTTCTTGATCCATTCATCTATTTCTGGGCATTTGGGTTGTTTCAATATCTTATTGTTAATAGTGCTGCAGTAAACATAGGGGTGCAGGTATCTTTTTGAATTAATGTTTTTGTGTCCTTTGGGTAGATTCCTAGGAGAGGAACTTCTGGGTCATATGGTAGCTCCATTTTTAATAGTTTGAGAAACCTCCATACAACTTTCCATAGTGGTTGGACCAGTTTGCATTCCCACCAGCAGTGTAGGACAGTCCCTTTTTCCCCACTTCCTAGCCAACATTTGTTGTTTCCTGTTTTAATGTGTGCCATTCTCACTGGTATAAGGTTCTACCACTTCTTATTACTTTACACAGACCACTTCTGCTGATGGTTGAGTTGGAAACCCATAGCCTGACCATTTGTTTCATACAGAATATCTCAGGAAATCCTGAGTGCCTGATACCTGTGGCTGATACCTAAAGTGTAGAATTATGTATTTTAGATGGGTAAGAGAGATTATTAAGGGTACTCATCTTAAGAAAAAGTAACTATGTGGAGTAATGATTGTTAACTTATTGTGGTAATCATTTCATAATGGATACGTATTTGATATTGTTGTATACCATGAACTAATACAGTATGTCAGATATCTCAATAAAGCTGGAAAAAATGGCTCTAGTATCTAATAAAAGTCCTATTTAAGGGTCCCAACTTTTATTTCCAGGGTGCAATCTCCTATTACCAATGTATCTGAATATTTGCATACTAATTTATGCAAAGAAATAGTCAAGTGCCCAGTCAATCCTCAGGATCTTTGCAAACATTTAAAAGCTTAGAGACATTGAACTGCCCTACCTCAGTTCTGTTTCTTTCACAGTCCTTGAAAGTTTAAGTAGCCAGGCAAACTACCACATTGTTGCAAGTGTGTTTAGAATTCCCTAACTGTAATAGTATTAGCAGTACACTGATCTCAAAAAATGCTAACTACATTCTTAATACATTACATATTACTGCTTTATTGAGTGTTAACAAATGCTCTTTACCTAAAGAATAGTCAGTAGCAAGATTTTAGCTTTCTGTTTGGAAAAATTGTAGCAATTTTGATAAAATTGGACAATTATGTTGTTTTCCACTACGTTAATATTTGGCTCACAAAGATAGTCGCGAAGAAGTCATTTCTTCCTGTATTCTCAGCCCCTTATTATAAAAAAGTTTTTATTCAGCAGCAAAAATTGCTTATTACATTTCATAAATTGTTGATTACAGTGTTTTTTGTGTCTCAAACTTCTTTTGTTGTTCTGTGAAGTCACACTCTATTTACCTGACCTTTGATTATGGTAAATGGTCTTATTATTTTTGTACAAATGACATTTAAATAACATCTTTTTCTTCCTTTTTTACAAATAGATTTGGACTGAGCAACAAATTTGAATCAGAATTCCCTTCTTCATTAACTGGAAAAGTGAGTATCAATTATTTTTAATATGTTTATATGCTTCAAACCTAGTCTTTTGCTAACAAATTAGAAAAAAATTATGCTAACGACACATGTTTATTGACTTTAATACTGCAGTGTTGTTATTTCTTACAATTTTTCTCTAGGTAGCTCCTGAAGAATTTAAAGCCAGCATCAACAGAGTTAACAGTTGTCTTAAGAAGAACCTTCCTGTTAATGTACGATGGCTACTTTGTGGCTGCCTTTGTTGCTGCTGCACATTAGGTTGCAGTATGTGGCCAGTTATTTGCCTCAGTAAAAGAGTAAGTTGAATTATATATTTTAGTTTAAATTTAAAAGTAGTTATAAGCAAATCTTGCATTTACCTAGTTTTCATTTTTTTTATTTTGAATGAATCATACTATCTTGAATACTATACAAAAATCTGATCTAGTAAGGGAGTGATTAAATGAATATATTAGGTACAATACAGCGTTTTTTCTGTATTGGGGTCTAGTATAGTGATTGGGAGTGCTGGGTTTGAGGCAGCATTCACTTATCTCTGAGACCTTACACATGTTTTCTAACTGATTTAAACTCTAGTTATCATATGTGAAAATGAAAATATTCACCAACCTACTTGCATAGGATTGTTGTAAGGATAAACTGAAATAATGTTTATAAGCCTCTTACCTAAATAGCTCAAAATAAGTGTCTATAGATCTTGAATAATGACATTATTACTAATATGTAAGATATTACTCATAGAAGACATAAAATGGTTACAGGGTTATTTCATGTTGCTAAGATGTGGAAATTCTTATTTCTTTTTTTATTTTTGTATTTTAAAAGTCTCCTATGATGAATACTGATTCTGTAATCAGAAAAAATGGTCTAAAGAATATAATTTTGACAGCTTATACTAAAACATTTCCAAAATGTTGGTAGATATGTTTTTTGTAAAAGTTTGAAAAGTGACAGTTATATATATATATAAATCACATACCCTTAATCTTAAATTGAATGAATGATTTTATGTGACTACATTTCATTTTATCACCAAATGATAATAGGAAATGATGAAAAGCAATTTCCTTTTATCCCTCGATTTTTCTTATAAAAGTTATATGCCTATGGAAATAATTTTTTACTAGTACATTTTGATATGAAGATGATTATTCCTCATAATAGAATAATTTTGTGATATTTACTGTAATTGTTATAATAGTTACTTTTCCCTAAAAATTTTTTCCACATAGGGTTCTCATCTGGTTTTTCTTCAGAACATGGAATTATTTTTTTAAATCTCTAAAATGTCCCTGGATCCACAGTTGAATATACAGTTGGTGTAGTTTATGTCCCCTCGCTCTCTCCTATTTGGGTGTTTCCATTGTTTAAATGGCTGCTATATTTTACTAGGTTGGTAATTTATTGTTATTTAACAAAGGAATCTTAAGAGTTTTAATACTCTAGAAACCTTTGTGATCTGTTTTTTTTAAGTGCGTAAACAAGGTATAGCATGTGCACAGTATAGGATCTAGAACACAAAACTTCCTACCCTTCTCCACTCATTCTTGGCAACTGAAGATAATTTTTCAGATGCCTTATTAAATTCCTTTTTGCTTGAGACATAGGTAGATTGATTTTTATTTTTAGGCTAGCCCCACCTGTAATTTCAAAAATACATTTCATTTAACATTGTAGTATTCAATCTAAGGTCTCTGTGTATGCGTGAGTAGATGGAACACTTTAATACCTTTAATTTTATATGGATTCTACTGTCTGGTGAGCATAAACAAATATGACTGCTGCTTATAAAAAAAAGTTGTGCATGTCTTGGATGTTAACTATTGCAGAACCATGGAGAATGTACATTCTTACACCTATGAAGGGTGTCAGAGACTCTGGAATGGGTGCTATCAGATGAGGACATGATATTTTAAAGCAGAAATTTTTAACTTTTTATTTGTCGTGGACCTCTGTCGTAGTCTGGGGAGCCTATAAATCTTTTCTTAGAATTATTATTTCATATATTTTTAATAATATTTAATATATTTCACATATATATAATACATATGGTTATAAAGGAAATCAGCTATATGTAATCTAGTTATCAAAATACTAAAATCCCTCAAATACATGATTTACAAATTTTCCTTACTGCATAGAAAATAAGAAAAAATCATGGTAATGTAATGTCATAGGAATAATCTGTTATTTCTTATAAGTTGATAACAGATTCTGTTTCAACTACTGCAGTTAGTCACATATTTTTGTAGCCTGAGGAAATATGCAACATTTTAGTTGGAGGTTAGTGAAAATGGATGGATTTTGTTCATCTCTTCATGGACTCTTAGGATTCTATCTAGATCCTCCATGTTAAAAACCCTCAATTTGAGATACTAGTAAAATAAAGGCTAAAACCCTACCTGATTGCCAGCCTCTGAACCTTTCTTCCCCCTCATTTGTGATGTGAAATCTCTTTATATGTTTAGTATTGTCTCCCATTTGTAGGACAAATCCAGATCTAAGGCATGTTCTTTATGCATCTCAGTGTTTTTACCTTCCTGAGCTCATTCAGTATTGGGATAACTAGATTTCTGCCTTGGCTTTGAAATCCACCCTCAACTTAGTGCTTCTCTTTATGACCTGGTCTGGTTCTGGAACTCTTGTTTTTAATCTATTATTATTTTTATTATCACTACTACTTAGATCTTCCACATTGCCTTTTCCTTTAAAAAATTTTGTCTTGGCCTATTTTTTGAAAATTATTTTAATGTATAGTGAATAAGTAATCATTTTTGATGTAAAGTTTTATGATTTTTGACATATCTTGGAGTTATGTAACACCATCACAATCAATATCTATTATTGGGTGATTTATAAATGTCAGATCAATTTAGTTGATAACATCATTCAAACCTATATCCTTACTGATTTTCTGACTATTAGTTTTATCATTTATCAAGAGAAGAATATTAAAATCTCTGACTATAATTGTGGGTTTGTCTGTTATTACAGTTTTTGTTTCAAGTATTTTGACTTTCTATAACTGGGGGCATAAACTTTCAGGTTTTATATCTACTTGGATTCATTACTTTATCATTAGGAAATCAATGTTTATCTTCAATTATGTTTTTTCCTCTGAAATCTTCTTTTTTCTAATATTAATATTCAGTCTTCTGATATTACCACAGTATCTTTTGCCATCCTTTAACTTTTAAAGTTCTTTTTTTTTTTTTTAATTGAGGTAACATTGGTTTATAACCTTTGTGTTTTTGGGTATGGGATCTTCCCTTTCAGATGTTGTTACTACACAATATCCACCACAAAAGCAATCATAACTTCTGCCCTAGTCCCTTGTGCTCCCTCCCCACTCTGTCTCCTCCCATCCCAGTCTGGGAGTGAACAATTCACTGGCATTTAACACGTTCACAATGTTGCACAACTGTCGCCTCTCCCTAGTTCAAACATATCCATGACTCCAAAGCCCCTTACCCATTAACCAATTCCTCCCAATTACCTCTCTTGCCAGCCAGTGGCAACCACCCGTCTCCTCTGTCTCTGGATTTATCTGTTCTACATATTTCATATAAATAGAACTATATATTGGCCTTTTGTGTCTGGCTTTTTATACGTAGCATAATGCTTTTGAGGTTCATCTATGTTGTAGCATCTATCAACACATCATTCTTTTTTATGGATGAATAATATTCTGTTGTATGTATGCAGCAATTTCTTTATTCATCCATTGATAGACTATTTATACTCCAAAAGTGCCCATTGCTGCAGTGAACATAGATTCACATGTACTTGTTACTTATTTTCAGTTCTTTTGGATATACCTAGGAGCGTAGGGTCATGAGGCAATTCTGTATTTAACTTCCTGAGGAACCAGACAATGTTCAGTCTTGTTATCCTTTCTAGTAGTTCTTTGTTCTCCTCAGATAGTTTCCTTACCTACATGCATTGCTCAGTATTCACTTGAATACTCAATAGGGACTATCTGCCGATCTTTGGAATTCATGCTTTATGTAGCACTCTCCTCTCTGGTACCTTGTACTGTGCCTTCTAGCTGGAGTTCCCAGGCTTGGCCTGGATTCTCCCCTCCATTTTCTGTGACCTGAAACTCTCACAGGGCCTCTCTCATTTGTTTATGTTTCTCTGGACTCTTTTGTCTTCCATTGTATTGAAGACAGAAAAAAAAGTGTGTCTCTATATAATATATGATTTATAATAATATATAAATATTACATATATGTCATTTCAAGTCAGAGGTTAAATCTGGTGCCTATCTCTGCATCTTTGCCGAAAGTGAACACTGGAATATCCCTCTATAAATCTGTTCTTGATGTGTAAATGCTGTGGTAGGTGCTAGAAATGGAAAGATGTATATCAGTGAGCTACTCAAAGAGTATATGGTCTGTTTGGAGAATTGGCCAAATGAGTGCAGAGATACTTTTATGTTTGTAAATACTTGTCATCTTTTTCATGAAATCTAAAGACAAAGATAAATGTGTCCTTAGAATAAAAATAGGAAGTAGCTACTACCTGTATCACAGAATATATTTGGGATCTTGTGTTGTATCGCACTCATTTAAATTTTCCATTCTATTTCATAATATGTATTTGTTTTAATAGAAAATATTTAAAATGACTTGAGTAAAGTTGATACTCTTGCAAGATAAGCATATTTGTCTTATAAAATCACTGATTTTAGCTGCCTTTTCTTTATGCCACTCGTGTGTCATACTATGGAAGTTATTTGTCCATTAATATAATTAACCCTTTGCACTCGAGGCTTTTTTCGTGTGGGCTACCAGCCACTTAAGACGATTTCAGCTATATTAGGGAAGCGTTTTACAGGTACTTTTTAATCATGTTACACTCAAACAAACGTATACAAATAATAAAATTTCACCAATTTATTTATTTTTACATTGAATACAACAAAATCTATTAAATATTACATTCTGTAATTAGTTTTTGTGTGATATTTAGTAAAACAATCCCCAAGATGCAGCCTCGGTTTGTCAGGACACGTATCACAATGCTAAACTGAGATTAACTAATAATCTAAGCTAAGAATTGGCTAAGGATGCAGGCCGAGCTGGTCCATGAAAGTAATTGCGATAAGAATATCTTATCACACATCGGAAATAAACATATTGACTTCCAAATCGCTCGGGCGCCCTAGCTGCGCCACTTGAGTGGACGCATTAAACCGCCAGGGGCCATAGCAGCGCCACTCAAGTGGACACATTAAACTGCCGGGCGCCGGAGCAGCGCTGCTAGAGTGCAAAGGGTTAATATTTCTGAAGCAGCATTGTGAGCTTGGCACGATTTTAGATATTGTTTAGAGGTTATGTGGTTTCTTTTGTGGATTTCAAAGATAGACAAAGACCAATGAGATAATTATAAGTAGTGATAAGTGCTTGAAAGACAATAAAACAGAAAACCCCAGACTTTTAGTAGGTTCTTTTTAAGAGCCTGAGGAGTTTACAAGTGTATAAAATGCTCCAACTTTATTAAATGGATATTACGATTTTTGCTTTACAAAAGCTTGTTTTTATTATACATTGTTTCTTGAGTCTACCTTCATCATAGTATGATTTAGAATACTGATGACTGAGTAAGTCACCTCTGTGATTTATATGTGCTTTCAATCTGGCTCATTTCTTTAAGAGACCAGTTTCATAATTTTACTGAAGGCTGTGTTACAATATTTTTTGTTTTGGTTTGTTTCCATCCTAAAAAAAACCTATAATTTTGTACCTATGTATCATATCCCAATTTATTGTCTTAATAAATGTTGTTTATATGTGTTCTTACCATTATTCTTCCTGAGTGAAGAACTCTAAGTTTTGGATGCTTGTATCTAGACCAACTTCTTGTTAGATGTCTTCCATTTCTTTTTAGTGTCTTAATCTCTGTTACATATGATGATCAGAATTGTATTGCTTCATGGAAGTGTTCTTTATATGATTTGTTGTAAATTTTTTGAAAAGATTTATTTATTTATTTATTTATATATACAATAACTGGGGTGTAGGCTAGGGGTTGGGGTGTAGTGAGAGGATTCACTAGAGACAGAGTGGTGAACAGAACAGGCACATCTATTGAAATACACTGCTGAGGGGAGCAGTGGGTGAGACAGAAGTCTGCTGCACCATGTGGGTTAGCTCCCTGGCTAGGAATAGAACTCATGTTACAGTGGTTTGATGGTGCTGAAACTTTAACCTCTGTGCCACCAAGGCTTGTCCCTGATTTGTTGTAAATTTAATATATATTTCCAGTCCCTTTATATTCTTCTATTTGCAGTTAGGCCTGTATTGGGGAATCAGTCCCTTAGAAATAGGCAGGTAGGCTGCAATGTACGGTAGCTGTGTCCTGTACTTTGGTGCTAGAAAGAATTCGCATGGAAAATGGCACTTATTAAGTAACTGATCAGTTAGCTCTCTCTAAACTGCAGGGTTTTATTTTCCTCTAAAATGGGGATGTTCTCTTATAGTGGTAAGAATTAGAGCAAGTACATACAGGGCACTTAGTATATTATTTTTGCGCTTAGTTAATGGCAGTTGCGAGTTTTATCATTTATTATTATTCTTCCCAGTATTTGTCTTATGAGCTACTGTATTCCCAGTGTTTGTCACAGTGCCTTGCATCTACTTTGTGTTCAATAAATATTTATTGAATAAATGTACTCATTAGCAAAAATCCTTGAGCAATAATGTCATAGTATTTCAGAAGGTATGGTCCTTAACTATTTAAAATAACATTTCTTAACAAATAAAAACATCCGTTTTTTAGAGTAAATAACAGATTTTTTCCCCCTGAAAGTGCAAGGTGATTAAATATAAAAGATAATGGCAAGTTTTTGAAGCTTTGATGGAAAGTTCCTGAGTTCTAACACTATTTCTTTTCCTTAGGTTGTCATGTCCTCATGTTTACGTGGGAATATCTTTTCTCTGAACTTGAAGTTTTGTTATCCAGTAATTGTTAAGTTATTTTGGTTGGGGTGTAATAGGGGTTGAGAGTCCAAATGGGAGCTATCAGCTATAGAGGTTTTTGAGTGAGAATGGAGCCTCGCAAGACTTATAGAAGTTAAAGAAAATGTGAAGCTGGGAGAATCATAGACAGAAAATTAAAATATCTGTATGTGGGAGAAATTTGAGATGTACTCAGTTATATTGACAGTATTAGAAATTACCCAGAACTTTTTAAAACTCTTAATTTACCATGTGTTTGGGATTTGAACATTTGTCATCAGTAACTGAATCATAAAATGAGAATGGCACTGAACATTTGGATAAAGAAAGAATTAGATAAAGAAAAATGCCTCTAACATATTGCAGTAATGAAACTAAACAAAACAAACTTCAAAGCATCCTAATTAAATTTTAGCAAAGGTGAATATCCTGAAAAGTTTCTAGTGAACGAAATATGATGAATGGAATGTATTCTTATGATAGTTACTATTATTGATTGAAGATGTGGAAAATGAATGCTAACATTTTTTAGCATGTTATCCAATTTGCTTGAGTTAATGCAGTGTAGGAAGGACAGGGATTCTCACTGAGGAGGAGTTTAATTTTCTTTGTCTAATCCAGGGTAATTTAGTTTATGGTTTCTTGCCCCTTCCATAGTATATCCCTTGCTATGAAATGCAAGATAAAGAAATAGGTTTAGCCTCTTTGAAATTTTATTTCATTTGCTTTGGAAAAGGGTTCTCAAAGCCAGAGGAACATATTTATTGAAATTTCAATTTAAAGAACATTTTTAGGCTTGAAACTAAGATAAACTAATGAAATGACAACCATTATTGTGAACCAGAGTGACAATCTGTTTTTAATTGGAACAAAAATGTTACTAAATTCACATTATAAAGCAGGATACTAACAAAAATATAAACTTTGAGTCTTAAAATGTTCATAGGTTGGTGGCACTGGGACTTTAAAAGATGTGTTAGAATCCTTCAAAATTGTGTTTTCCCAAGAGTTGGCTGACATTTAGTTCTCTCTGAATATTTAGAACATAATATTGTTGGTATGTGATTTGTAGAACAATTAACCAGTCTTCAGTTATTAAACCATACCGTGTTTTCTTAATTTTAGATACTGTATTTTCAGCACTCGATTGTCCATTTTATGTCTTCAGAGTTCTCTTTTGAAATTCTTCATCTTATCATCTATTTTGTCCATTTTTCTCCTCTATCATAAATTAATAATAGTTAATTTAAAGTGTTGTCAGGTAATCCCAATCTTGGTTTATCAGTGGTTCTCTCTTTTTTCTCTTTTGACTGTTGGTCACATCTTTCTGTTTCTTATAAAGTAGAAATGCCAGATGAAGCTATCTTCAGATGTACCTGTCTTTCCTCGTTTAGATGCATTGGGTGAGAGAATGGTCATTTTGGTTTTATCTAATTGACAGATTAGATAAAATCACAGATTGGATTGTGTTGCAAATTTAGTAAGATTCAGCCCACCTCTGGTTTTCCTGTTTCTTGACTTTTGATTGAGGCCTGGAAGGCCTTAGTGTCTCCTCTACCCTATAGTTATATCCTTAGGATATTTTGAATTTAGCTTTTTAATTCTCTATTTCATGCAGGTTCAAGTATCTCCAGGGGGAGGCCAACCATGTGCTCGTTAGAGAACCTCTTTCTAGCAGGATTTTGTCTCCTAAGCTCTGGGAGACTGAGTAATTTTTCTCTGACTTTCTGGTTTACTTCCCACTCTTTCATGCTTACCAGAACTCAGGGTCTAGGGAAAGCTGGCTTTGCATTTTAGGGCACATCTAATTTCCAAACCATTGACTCAGCCTGCACAACCTGCAAAAGCTCTATATCACTTTCCTTTTTGCCCACTCGAAACCTGCTAGTTGTGCCAAGCTTGAGCTTCAGG
This sequence comes from Scalopus aquaticus, assembly GCA_004024925.1. NCBI lineage: Eukaryota > Metazoa > Chordata > Mammalia > Eulipotyphla > Talpidae > Scalopus > Scalopus aquaticus. Next base: position 61,432 of record PVIJ01004166.1, on the reverse strand, counting down.
ATCCTAGAATCAGCAAAGAAAGAAAATGGCCAGTAATCATCAGATGAGTTATTTAGGAAGGGTCCTTTCCTTCACTGGACTGGTCCTTACTCCCATTTTTATTTTTAAAATAATGAGGTTTTCCCCTTCAATTTATCCAATTCTGTTGTGCTGGGAGTGAATGTTGATTTGACACTACTACATCCTAGGCAGTTCCCCAGTTCCTTTCACTTTGCATATTTGGAAGGAAAGAATGGTATGATTGATTCTGCTTTAGTTTTTAATGTTTTATTTGAAATTTCTTAGCATTTGAAATTGTATTGTCAATACCTTTTATAAGGATTTTGTATTCATGTTATATTTGTCCCTCTAATGGAAGAATTTATAGATTGGTGTGGCTTAATTCAGATGCAAGTAAAAATAATTATACTTATCCAAAGTTGGACGTAATATTGGGTTTAAAGTTTGGAGATCTGAGTTTTAATCTTAGTACCCTTACTGGTAGTGTGACCTTGGGCAAATCAGTGACCTTCCGTAAGTCAGTGTTCTTAATCTATAAACTAGAAATAAGCCTCATGATGCTTTATTACACAAGGCAAGGTATAAACAAAAATAAGTTTGGGTAAATCTCATTGAGACTACAGAATACAGTAGAATGGGTGTTTCCTAGACCTTAGAGCCACAGGTTATAACTGGAAAAAACTTAGTTTTAGAGTAAGTGTGTCATTCAAAACCAACAGCTTTGTTAGTGGCTTGCATGACAGAGACATCAATTCGACATGCTGCAAATTCTCTTTTGCAGGGCCATGGGTGTAGTATAATGGAAAGAGAAAAGTTGAAGGTCATATTGTCCTGGTTTCAAATCTTATCTTCATCATTTCCTCGTATAAGTTTCTTAACTCCTTTACACCATAGTTTTCATACATAAAATGAAAGTAATACAAGCTGTATTACAGGTTTGTTGTGAATATGAAATATGTATGGGGTTCTGACTCAAAATGTGGATCAAGATTCTAGTTCCTTATTCCTTCTGCTTCTCCAGTTGTCCATTATAGCCAGTATAGCAGGCAGTTTTTTTTTTTCCTGTTGTTCCTAACCAGTGATTCTTCCTTGTATAATTATGTAATTTTTAAAAATCCCAGATAGTGATACTTTTGACTGTATTTTAGTGAAATATAATGAAATTCTCAGTGAAATTAATTTTCTTCTGAATGCTTTTTCTAATTTTCTGCTGTCAATTGAAACTCAGTTTTGGTGTTTTGAGATGTATTTTCTTAAATATTATTAGAGGTCAGTCGATAACCCCTTTAAAATTGTGTGTAATATTTTGTATATTTGTGCATGTACCTTTTTTATCATTCACAAAGTAAGTCACCTACAAAAATTAACCACTAGCCTAGATCACAAACTCTTGATGAGATTGTATTTAAGCATACCTTATTTTAGATTATTAGTATTTGTAAGTTACCATTGAGAGGGTAATTTTTTACACAAAAATTGTTGTTTAGCTATCTTCATCTAAAAGCAACACTTTTAACAAACTATGCTAAATGGATTATTCTAATGATAGTGGCTACTTTAGTTTTTCTGGGTTGTATGAAAGTTAATACTCAACTAAAAATTTTTAAAAGGAGACTTTAAGTACAGAAGGGAATTTGTTTAAAAATCCTTTTGTGGAATCTGATCATATTCTAGTTTATCTTTTTGGTGAATCCAGATTTTTCATGTATCATAATACTGAGATACTTAATTTTCTGCACAGCATTGCAATCAAAGATTTATGTTAATCCAGAACAATCAGAGGTGAATCAAGTAATTTTCTCATAAAATAATACATTTAAAATTTTTTATGGTTTCTCTCTAATGAGTTACAATGAGCATTTTTGTTTCACTTATTTTAACAGTTTGAATTTGTACAAATGTCAAGAGATAAGTAGAGTTCTTATTTGAAAATTACTTAAAAGTTTAAGAAATAAGATTATGAATATATTTGAAACATTATTCCAGTTAAAGACTAATAAATGCATTATAAACTTAGAAGTTTAAAACTAAAACTTGTTTTAAATAAGGAATTGAACCCTTGAAATTGCATTTTGATAGTCTGTGATGTTATGAATAATTCTCATTCAAATAAGTTTTAATTTTTAAGTTTAAGTAACAGAATTTTTTTTAAGTAATTATTAGTGAAGCATTCTATTTATACATTTTATTAACGTATCTTAACATTTTATGTTTTGAAGACTGACCAGAATGCTATTTCTTTGGGAAAAATTCAGACAAATTTTGTCACAGCTTCCACATAACATTTTTTCCTTAGCTTTAAATTCTTTATAATCCATTAAATTTGCATTGATTTCATTAGCAACTTCTAGAAAATCACTTCTCTCAAAAACCACATTTTTAAACAGTTGATTGTAAATAAGTGAATCATTGGTAATGAGTATACTATTAAGTAATAGTGGTAATTAAGTAGGGGAGTAATACATTCAAGATTTTCTAAATGATTTCTTGCTGCCTTGAAAGGCTTATTTATAGCTAATGGCACATAATTTGTTTATAGAGAATAATAATTTATTCCTTAGAAAGTTAGGATATTTAGAACAAATTATAAAGATGGTTCATAATAAGCCAAATTTGAATTTTTGTGAAACCCTAATTTTCAATTGTGGTAACTTCCTATTTCTAGGTGTTTCATTTGTATTTTCCTAGTGTAACATTACATTAGATTATTCTTTGAAAGGTGATAGGAGTATGCCATATCTAATACTAATTGTTGATTAATCAAAGTTTTAATTAACTATTTTTTGTAATATCCAGACCATTTTAACTTCTTTTGCATTTTTCATATGTTGGCTTATTTCCACAATTCTACCCAAAATTTCAAAAGAGCCAAAAGCTATAGAAATGGAAGACAAAGTTTCTATCCTGTTACTACTACTAATTTGTTACTCAAATCTATTTAATAAATTATAAGCGAAATGATGTTTTTGAATCCATTATTTTTTACTTTAACATTACTGAATGGCTGTATTAGAGCTAGTTCATGAATGAGAAATGTATAATTAGCAAGGTGAAATGAAGAAATGTCTATAAAAAGGAAATTAACGTGAGCTCTATGTGGAGGGTAATAGGTTGGCGCCCAGATATCTTGGAGCCATCTTCTTCTAGAATATGTTTGTCACATGATGTCATTCTCTTAAAAGGATAAGAGTCCGTGATAAAATCCATGTTCCTCTTGCAGGAGTGAGGAGTCATTCGGAAAGCACCACTAACCTGTCCTCTCACCCCCAGGGTGTGAGCACTGAAAAGGATTAAGGCCCACTGTGGGGAAGCTTACACTGAAGCCTGCATTGCCCTTTCCCCTGTTCTTTCAGTTAAATAGAAGATTTTTAGTTCCCATGACTATCAATCTGGTGCTTTTCACAAGCACAAAATTCTTTTAAGAAAATTAAGATGACTTATTTTAGAAATCCACTGGTCTAGAATACTGAAAGATGATATTTTGTAGTATTTCATGTCAACAGACACTATACATACTGTTCTTTTCTGATGCATATTAGTTTAATTTATGTTGAATTTCTTGGTCAGTATAAAATTTTAAAATTAAGAACAGGTTTTTATAAACTTAGGTTTGCTTGCCCAATAGTAATTACAGAGTTTGGCAGTGTGGAATCATGCATTTCATTATACATAGCTATCTGACAATCCTGTGGACATAAACTTTTAATTTTTATTTCTGACTAATTATAAGGTGCTTTCTTTTTGTGTTTAAAGACTTTTAAATTGCTTTTTTAAATGCTTAAGTGTCATCTATTTTGTCTGTATCAAATTGGTATTGTGTTTTATCTTAGAAATATATTTTGATTTTGTTAAAAATAATTGCGGAGTATTAAACATCCTTAGTAGTTAAGGCTTTTTTCTTCCATTTAATTTGAGCTTTTGTTGTTACTACCAAATAATTTGTGGCACAGTTCTTTCTCTCTCTCTCTTTTTTTAATGACTGCTAGGATCTATATACTTGTCACCTTAGTGTGCTAGAAATGTTCCACTCAGATCAAGGGTTCCATTCTGGTTTTGTATGTTCTCACCTGCTCCTCACTGTAAATCATTGAGATGTCAAGTGCAATGATTAATTAAGCTGCACGTGCAAGTGCTTTTTTTTTTCTTCACCTGTCAAGCAGGATAGAAGTCTTATAGCAAGATTAGATGGTGCTAACTCACAGCTTTTACTCCAGACTGTCAAGTGTGTAGAAATATTTTATATTTAGATGCTTACTCATTATATGGCATACCAGGTTTGTTTTGTTTAGAATTCTTAAATATGGTAAGATACAATTATTATCACAAACCCTATCATTAAACTCCTAATTAGAGGCAATGAGTATATTAAGAATTCCTACATATTTTGGAATTTAAGGTTTGTACTTTATAATTATTATTCAAATACTGGTAGTTGATTTATGTTAAAGAAGTAATTTTTCTCAGTTTTGTGTATATATAAATACATATGTGTGGTGTGTATACACATATATACTATGTGTGTGTGTGTTTGTGTGTATGTGTGTATCAATCACATATACTATGACCCCCATTTATGAGGATATCTATTCTCATTATAGTATAGCAAGCATGGCCTTAAATTTGTGATGAACTGACAGTGGTGATAACTATACTTTATTCTTTGGGTAATAAATATTGGTAGCATGTAATGTTAAGCTTTTCATTTTTTTATGTTAGCATAAAACAACAGACTTGGAAAGCTTGTTCTCCCCACCCTAGGTCTTTCATCCCACCCGCCTCTCTTTTAAACCATCAGTAAAAGTAAAACCTCAAATTGTATACTAATCTTAATCTATTATTAAAAGGTCCTAGAAAGGAAGATTACAAGGTAGATTCAGGTTTTGAATCGGTTTTGCCATTGGTTTAGCAGCGGGTGGGCAGGCAGATGCCTGCTCAGAGTAGAACCTATTGCCATTTTTCACCATTGATAGAGTAGCCTTTCAGAGTCAATGAGCTCTGTCAATGTGAGCTTGTCAAGGCTACAACTTCATAGACCTGAGAGGCGGTTTGAGAGGTCAGCCCTTTTCAGGTTAGCTGTGATGCAAATGAACTTTAATGCTTAAACAACTATTGGAATTTTTATGTCTGCTCCTTGTTCTTTTTTCTTCACAAAGTCATTGACGAGACATTCAGTGCTTTTTAAATTGGAAGTTGCATTGTGCTAAAGACCTAGTACAGATTTACGGAGGGCTGAAAGCAGTTAGATCATGTTCTTTTCATGGTGCGATTAGAATCAAATCGATTTCCCTACAGCCTTCAGCATTCAGATGGCAATTTTAACAAAGCTCGGGGGCTAGACAAGGGACAAAACGACTGAACTGAATGTTAATTACACTCTGCAGCCTTATTTTCTTTTGATTTGGGGCTGACTGGCAACTAAATTAACAAAAAGTGTGACCATAACTGCTGCCCTATTTTCATTTAAAAGGAGAGCTGCCTCTAAAAGGCTATCTTTACAAAGAAACAAGTGAGGTCTGCTGATCATTGTTAACAAGGGCACTTTTTTCTTTAAAATTCTTGCCCAAAAAACTGTTCAAAAAAGTAATGTAATAAATTAATCATTGGCATATTATCCTGAGCGTTGCTTGATTTTCTGATTTTTATGACATAAACTTGGAAAATGTAAGGCAGTAGTAGTAACTCACTGGTAGTTATGAATTATAATTTTCACCTTTGTAGCTGTGATGTGCCTTTACCATGTTCAGCATGCTATAAAAGGTAACATGGTAACTAGATTACAGCAGATAAGTTAAATAAATATTAATATTAAACTATCCCAAGCCAATTTGATTCTGTAAGAGTTCTTTAGCTCATTTTTGCTTGACATGGACATTTTCATCATTACTTATTTAGTTTTACCACATTAATAACACTAGATGTTTTTCCCTTGCCTTGCAAGGAAGCTGCAGCTGCACCACATTGCAGTTGACTCTGTGGCAACACTGTCCTTTTTGCACCTGCAGCTGAGTCAGTCTCATCCTAACACCTGGCATCATGAATTATCCTCTCCTTTATTCATACTCCCAAGCAAGAAGCATCTTATACTGGATATTATATACTGCAGTAATCAAGTGATCTTAATGTAAATTTCTCAGTTGGTTCCTGTAACATTAGTATTAAGTTTTATTGTATTATCAGATGGCAGTTTTTGCTGGGTTAAATAAAACTTTTCCTCTGTTTAAAAAACTATGGAATAATAAACTTAAATTTGGACATTATTTTAAGCACAATGTAAAAATTTGGTAACTTGTTATTTTCATTCAGTAGTTTTAATTGTTTCCTTTTTGAATTTACTATCAAGGCCTCTTGTATTTTGTTGACTAATATTTAAATGATCTTTGTTTTAAAATATATACTAAGGAATTTTTAGTACTACTAAAGTATTGTAAAATTTTTTTGGAAAGAATGAGGATTTCAGTATGTATCATTTGGTAGATAACATTAGCTTTTTAGTCTATGGTAGTTTAAAAATAGAGGCTAGTAAATTTGAAACAGAAAAATATACATATGCTGAAAACCAACGATATCTGTATTACAAAAAGGAACTGTATACATAGTGCTTGAATGTTGATAGTGTCATATGCCACCCTATACAAAGTCACTGTCTTATTCTGCTCTCCTTTTCACACAAAAAGCAGCTGCAAAACAAAGTTTTTCTAAAACCAGTCAAGAGTAAACTTTTTTCTCATTTGTCTTCTAGACACGAAGATCGATTGAGAAGTTATTAGAATGGGAAAACAATAGGTTATACCACAAGGTGAGTACCACAGGGAGCAGCTTCGTACTGTTGGGGCCTGAATTGCACAGTATGGAAACAGATGCTTTTGTTGAACGAAAAATATGAAAGGTGGACAAATGGGTTAGTCTGTGTACTGCAATAAAATAGAGCTCATTTTTCTTCTTTTACTTTCCTATGTGTCTAGCTGTGCTTGCACTGGAGACTGAGCAAAAGGAAATGTGAAACGAATAACATGATGGAATATGTAAGTTAAAGGGCTGTTTTGTGAGTTTCTCTATTAAATGATCATTTATTTTGCTTCTGATCTTATTCTTTTCATGATTATTAATCAGCAAAGGTGTCAGGAGCTTAATCTCCTGAGCGCAAGGATTTTCTACGGTTCACAGATGCATGGTTTCATGTGCAGAACTGATTTATAAAGTTATGAATGACTTGAAAACAAGGCTTCACTGTGTTCTGAAAAATAATAAATTAATTGCCAAGATAAAATAGCCTGAACATGTGTTGATGGAGTGTGAAATTTTAGATGCTGTATAAAGAATAACCACAACTTTGGTTACGCAGCAAGTCAGATATGGCTTTTTTATATAATGCTAATCAAGTTTCCAAGTATGGAAGAAAACCTTTCAGCCAAGCCGTTGGAGCTTAAGAAACCTTTAGCCTTTATAGATTTTAACTGCCCATCTCAGTAGACTTTAAAGAATCTTCCAAAGTGTTTTTAGAATATTGTTTTGTAAAGATTATCTTTCAAAGTAGAAGTTGCTCATTCTGTTTAGCCTTTAAAAGATAGCAAATTTGGCATATGAATGCAATAAATTTTAGAACTTATTCAGTATGGGACTTAATTTACTCCTTGATTTACTTCAACAATTTCTCTCCTTTTGAAAAACTCAGAATACTATAGAAAACTATGAATTTTTATTCTCTCTTGAGCTTGGGTGTTTTATTTTCAATACGCAAAGGTTAATACATTAAAAGAAAACCATCTTAGAAATAGATAATTGTTAAAAATTAAAGTCATAGCCTTTGTGAAGTACATGGCACATCATTTCTGATGATTTTTTTTCTATTCTTTGAAACAATATAGCCATCATAGATAGTATATGTGTGTGTGTATAAAAGATTGATTAAAACAGTGCTTAAATAGTTGGAAATTATCATAAAATCATTTTTCTCTGTAGCATTCCCTTTCATTATCATACAGTCAAATCCCATTTCTAGCCTTGAACATAAAAGACATTTTAAAAATGTCTTTTTTTTTTCAGAGAATAGCTCTATTCAGTGAACCAAATAATGTAGATCTTATCATTATCTATTATATCTTCAAACATGTTAATTTATGATGATGAGAAAGACATTTGATACTTCTTTATAATAAAAAAAAGCACATTCAAATAACTTGTTTTTAGATTGACCTATGAAAATGCTAGCCTTGTATTTTATCATAGATGATAAGAAAGTTTATTTTGGGGGGAGTGATGAATATGTAGGAGATTTAAAAGATTTTGTGAAAAAGTATTTGCTATGTTTATAAACCCAAACACCAAGTTTAAAACTGTGATGAAGTTATTATTGCATATTTCTAAATTTACTTTGGTCAGGAAAACATAGATGTTATTTCCAGTGTTGTTTTCAGATAGAACTATATGAATGCCATTCATTCATAAACTGAAATTATTATATGCATGTTTATTTTTATGACATTGTTTTATTAGCTAAAAATAAAAATAATTTGTTAGCCTTTCAGAATATTCTGAGCTCGGTACTTTGTAGAAAGTTTAGTTTACCATGAAATATTAGATAATTAAACACTTCTACTAGAGCTATTATTTTTCATACTGTCATAAAAGATTTCCTGAAGAGTAGTAAAAAAATTTTTTAAGATTGCTTTCAAAAGTATTTTTTCTAAATTTTTTCAGAGATTATATATTTGTGATAGTTGAATGAGGGAGAAACATAATTTTAAAAACTTCCTACAAATTTATACCAAAAAATTAAGATAACAATGCAGGAAGAAGGGAATGCTCTCTTAGCTGATGAATTGAACATTTCTGAACTTACAGAAATTCCATTTGTTAAAGAAAAATGTTTTCTTGATTACATTTTGAATGGCAGGCAATGTAGAAAAAATACCAACTCGATGCCACCTTTTATTTAAATATGATGTAACAGTTTTATTTAGAAGAAATGAGACTAGTGGCCACTTAATATGTGCGGCTTCTGTATAAAATAGTCTGTGGGATATATTTATAAAAGCATAATGATTCAGATATAGCCAAAGATAACCTTAATTTTGCATTATGTAGTATATACTATAAAATATAATAGCTGTACCTAAGGACCAAAATGGTAAGGACTGCTTGGTTGAGGACTTACTTGAAATAAAGAAGAATTTATTGAACGTTGATTCACAAGTATTAACATTCAATCATCAGATTTTAGAGCTGCAAGGAATCTTGCTATCTAGTTCAGTGCCTTTATTTTATAGATGAAGAAACTGAAAATGGGAGTATAATTTAAAGAAACCAGATAGAAAGCTGGTGAACAGTTTGTAGGTAAATAACAAGCCAGCAGAATGGCAAAAGTGGCACCTAACTACTTAGTTCGCGATAACTAAATAAGGAGAGGAATGCTTTTGAGCTCGGTGTAAAAGTACCTTCATTGAGGCAGATCAAAAGCCAGGAGAACTGAAGAGTGAAAATGAAAGTTTCTGACCTAGACAGGGAAACATAGCAGCGTGTCCACACTTGGAGATTACTTCTATTAAGACACAGTTTCTAAAAAAGAATGAGTGGTTCACCAAACTTGGAAACCTATTCAAATAATTTTTCATTTAGCATCTGTTCCTTATAGAGGTGGATCAAAGGAAAGAATTGGTTATAATTTCAGACAGCTCAAATTGGGAATGAAAATGAACTTTGGTCAACTTTTGTATTTCTGTGTCACTCTTGTTTTTGTTGATCTCCTTTTAGTTCTCTATTAAAAAGTCCTTTGGAACAAATTTTTAACTTGAATTTTGCTAGCCTAAGAAGAAAAGGGCTTTAAAAAAATTAAAAGACCAATACTTTTAATCTAAAGAGCACATATCCTGGTACAGTAAAATGAGGGCAAATCTAGAACATAAAGACCCATGAAATTGGGTGAGATAAAAGGGAGGAAGCCTGAGGAAATAAATACCAGGTCAGCTGCAACTTCATAGCGCTGCAGAAAGGGGAAGTCTTTGGAGTTAAGACTGTCTTTTGTTCCAATACTGACTCCATAGTCCATGGTATTAAACTTCTCAGATCATCAGATTCCTCATTTATAAAATAGGCTGCTGATACTTACCTCAAAGAAAAATTGTTGAAATCAGGTGGCTCTCTATTATGAAGTGCCCGATACGTAGTTAGTCCTCAGTAAATTCTAGCTAGCTTCCTTTTCTCGTTCACTCATGTGCGTTTTCCGTCTATGTGTCAAAGGCACTACCAAATTGCTATAAACATTGGAATATAACTGAAGTTTTGTTGAGATAAAAATCTATTGAAATCTTCTTAAAACTTTTTTTTTCCTCCTTTTACAGGTCATCCTCATAGAATTTTTACCAAAGACACCAATTTTTCGACCAGATTAGCATTTACTTTATTTATAGAGACTTTCCAAGTATGTTGTCTTTCCAATGGTGCCTTGCTTGGTGCTCTCCTGGTGGTGACATAACATTGGTTCTACAGAATTGTGTGGTTTTTTTTTTTTTTTCGGTTTTTGTGTTTTTTTTTTTAAATAACCGCATGTTCTAAGTGTGCATTTTTGTCAAACTTGCAACAGTTATTTCATACAGATGTTTAGTACTTAAGTTATTGTGCTCGTTTCTGTTATGTATTCTGATTTTCAAGAAGTACTTTTTTGTATTATCAAAAGAAAATACATTTGAACTTAGCATAAAAAGTGGCCAGCCTTTTTTATTTTATCACCAAGGAACACACAGCCCTTTATTTATTAATTCCTTAACACAGAAAAACACCTTTGTAAGCCTCTACTTATCTATTCTAGCAAGCACACTCTTTGTATTTTTTCTTTCTTTTTAAATTTAACATAGTCATTACTTTAAAATAGTAAGATTTCTTTAATAGCTTTTTGGAACGTAACATATCCTTTCTCATACAGTTCTTAATGCTCTGTTTACAGCAGAATATCTGTGACATTAGAAAGACCTATCAAAAAGTTTTGCAAGTATTTCTGTCTTCAAAGGTAATAAGGCAGAATTAAATTATTTTTCTTAGGATAGGCAAAACAGTGAATAGTATGCATGCATCTAATGGTAACTAGAGCTCAGGTTCACAAAATATAGTAGCATCACAATCTGTATATTTTTGATCAAGATGATATTAATAATGGCCTTACTTGGGTTATTTTTTATTGTTTATCAAATCTTATATACAATAGTATGGAAATAATTCTTTAAAAAATTCTAAGCAAAGTATTTCTTCCAATCTAACACAATTATAGAATGGATATGTTTCTGAAAAGTTTTTGAAAGAAAGCAGGAGTTCTAGAATGAAAGATAATGGTGTTTATTACTCCATTGATATTTAGACCTTTATTATTAAAACATGGAGGTCATATTTTAGTACTGATTTTATCCACTTTTGCTTTCAGTCTATTTATGTATACTTTCTTGATTGGGAATGTGACACATAAGTAAATGAGCTCAGCTTGTTCTTTTAAATATAGACAAACATACTCTTCCTCTTTTTGGTTGTACATAATCTCCATGCATTTTAAAACTTTCTAATTCCTGAATGGCCTAATGTGTAAATTTTTGTTTTTATACACAAGCAATTATACAAATTTCAATGTCTGTCAAGAGCTTGTTCCATACAACTGTGGTATCGAGCAATAATGTGAATAACTTTTGAAAATTATATAAACTATGCTTAATAATTTGTATTAAGAATTGGTACCACTATACAACACCTTTTTTTCCCTTGTATTAAATCTTTTAAATACCAGCTTCATTAACTTATATAACTGTGTTTTAAAAAAGTATTTCTTTGTACTTCTCTAAAGTACTGTAATTCTTACATAAATTTGAATAGTTGAATGCCAGTATCTGATATCCTATATTGGACATTAGGAACTATCTTAAGAACTAGGGTTTGTTGTTTTTTTTTTCTTTTTTGGTCTGAAAAGTATTTGTTTTTCGTTGTCCCCCTAAAACACATAACAACTTGCATTTGTAAAACACTTTCCCCTGAAGAACTTAAAGTACCAAGAATTCAAACACTTCTCCCTTTCCTTCCCTTGTATCTGGGGTTTAAACTACCACCATAAAGTAGCATGATTAAAAGGTAATGCTTTTCACAAAACTTTAGTGTCCCTCTGTGGTTTCGGTGTGGAAAAATATTGTATGGAGAATGAAATGCTGTATCTGCCTGAGGATTTAGAAAGAGCAGAAAATATGACTGTGTAGACTATGCAACACAGTGTTCCATATCTAAAATTTTATAAATTTGTAGAATATTATGTTGATCAACTTATAGGAAGAACTGTACCTGTTTGTAAGTTTTTCTATTATTAGCTTCTGTAAATTATAATTTAAAAATTATCATACTGTATTCCCATCAGTATATTTTAATAGTAAAATCATTTGCATAGTTGATAGTATTAAGTATAGAGCTTTTAAAAGTTTTTCTAATTTTATTGAGAGGTGTGTCAGTTACTTGGATTCCCTAAAAATATGCACTTAATGTACACAGAGAAGAGAATCGTGAATGCTTAACATGTGGCATTTCCATAAGTCAGTTATGCCTTCAGAGGTTAGAGTTCCATGTTTGGATTTTCATCAGTAGCCCCCACTATAAGCCCTCTGTTTTATCCTTTCTTGAATCATGAATTTATAAGTGGCCATATTAACAGAAGTAGAAATACTGGCGATGCTTATTTTCTGTAAATTTGTCTAAAGGAAATCTTTTGAAATAATGATTGTTCCTCAGCTCCTGTTTTCTGATATAAAATTTATGAGACATGAACCACAGATACTTTCAAAACTGGCTCCAAAAAGGTATTATTGGCAGAAAATTACATATAGATTTTTACATACTTAGGACCTTTCTTTCTACATTACTGGCATTTTATAAGCAGTTCACCATTCCTGTGTAGAAGCATTCTTTATGTAAAGAATGTACTTTGCAAACCCTATTATATATATTTTTCTTTTCCCTATTATGTTTTAATATCTGACTTTCTGGGTTAAAATATGTACTTCAAATGACTTTAGTATTACTGAAGCAACAGATTTAGCTTCTACAGTAGATACTGCTCCTCCCTCACAGGAGATCACTTTACGTATAGGAAATGATCATTAGATGCTTTGTTAAGACTCTTTAATGACTAAAATCAAGAAATGTTCATACCTTAAATAATAGTAAACTATGATTTCCTTTTCATACCGAAAAAAAAATTTTTTAATTGAATTGTTTTTTTGTCGGAGCTCCTGATCACCTCTTTATATCACTACACACAGCCATGGGTAGAATACAACATTCCATATCAATCTTTTGGTATAAAAGAATGATATTAAATACTAACATGTACAGTTGGACCCACAGTTGCATGATTTCAAACTACACTAGTTGTATGTAACATTCTGCGTTAGAGTATTTCAACATTTATGGTATTCTACTTCACAATTATAACCTTTAGCTGCATGCCTAATGATTCACTGTAAATATTTGCTTTGGCTTGATTGTTGTTCAGTAGTACTAAATCAGAAGTACAATGTGTTTAACACTGTCTTTGACTCCATTCTGGCACCTAGTCTTGGACCCTCTTTCCTCTGACTTCTGCTCAGTCACTGTGGGGCCTTTTGCTGCTGCCCTCTGGATGTCCAGAGGCTTCACTGAGGCGTGGACATAGCTCAGAATTGCCTTTCTGTCTTCCTTCCCCAAAGTTCCCAGGAAAAGTGTTAATTCTTTTGCATCACCAACTGGGTGTTTAGACCAATCAAAGTGACTGAATGGCTGACCCTCTCTTGATCAGTGTTGTGATTGGTGTTTTCCTTTTCAACAGATCCTACTGATCTGTCCAGATTTTCGAGGGTGGGAGGAACAGGATGGTTACCTGTGAGACTTCTCAAACCATCATTTCTGAAGAAAGTTGACTATGTAGCATTAGGGTGGAAAGATTAGGTTCAAGGCCAGTCCAACACCAAACTATTAATTATTCCATCACAGTTTGTGTTTTTATACCCTTCTTAAAAGAAAATAAAGTAACTTAATTTCCCATGGATACAATAACAACTTTTTATATTGTTTTTAGGAACATACCTTTTATATAAGTTGAGGTTTAAGGATTTGTCTTTAAATCTTGAGTTATTTATCTTGTTCAGTATTTTTACAAAGATTTTTAGATAGTAATTTAAGAGGAGCCTAAATACTGTTTATATTATTAGTTAGAATTCAGGATACTTATTTTTTAATAGGGAGCAATAAGCCCCTCACCCCATGGTAATTAAACCAACAGAGGTTGTTTGTAGCCTTAATAGAGAATACTGAAAACAGCCAGAATGCTAATCCTGAATGAATTTTGAATTTATTTCTGATATTCTCTAAAATCATTGTTACTTGGCCTCTTTTATTTTTATTTCCACAAAAGAAAGATACTATGACTACCTCATGTTTTCAGTCCTTTATTTTGCTGTTATCCAGTACTATATAAAAATAAGTAGTTACATGTTTAATAGAAATGGTGGAGTAGTTTTTTTTTTAAACTTACCGTATCAGGAGAGTTATTGTCAGATTTCACATTTAAAGAGAGTGCTTCCTATATTTACTTGCAGTAATACTTTGTGTATTTAAAAATCAGGTTAATATTAAATATAATACTTGAGGAAGGTTTCTAATAAGACCTTTGAAAATTTACATTTCAAATACATAAGCAAGGTCATGCCTTTTCTTTTTAACATTTCCTCTACTTCATAAACATGGTGCTCTGAATTTGAGAATTGACTGCTTTTTTTCCTTTATGAAAAGTAGTATATTGCTTTCCTAGCTCTGTGAAAGAAACATTTCAATAAACTAACCTTACAAGACATTCTTAATTTGGCAGATAAGGTAGCAATCCTTTTTTTTTTTTAAGAAATATAATAAAATAACTTTCGAGATTAGACAGATAATGGATCAGTGTTTTGTCTACTCTCCTTTATTGGATCACAGTGTACCTTTGAACTGCAGATTTTTCTCTTCTTTTACTTTTCCTACTAGATCTTAATTTAGTAAAACTGGTTCCAAATCTTTCCTGACATAAATACTATATAGATTTAAAATGTTTTAGAAAAGTATCCTATTTCCTCAAGAAACCTTTTTTTACTAAATAAAAGACCTTTTCTTCCTCCTCTTCTAGTAGCAGCTTATTTAATTAGGCAATGACAGCTATCTCATTGCATGACCATGATGTCTTCATAAACAGAAATTTGTTCTAAGCCTTTTAAAGTCTCTCTTTCGTGTCACATTTGTTGGAGCTAATGACATTTTGTCCTTTTAGAATAGTTAAGCATTGTGAAACTGTCTGTGGATGCAAAGGAGACATGATTGGAAAGCGATATGCTGAAATCGACTGAGAGAAATAACTGCATTGTTATCCTGCACTTTGTTTTACGGGGCGGGGGCAGGGGGGGGTAGCTATGCAATGGCCAGGAATGACGTACAGCTTTATGCTTCCTTTTATACATTCTTTATGTATTACAATGGAAATGATTTTTTAAAAAAGAAAAATACTGTCATAGTTTTTTTCCTCTGCTATCATGTCCCTTTGAGAAGATAGTGGAAGGCCACCTTGAATAAAATATTCTTTTTATCTTTTATAAGTTGTGTGACAATTAAGCAATTAAATATAATAAATAAAAGGATTTTAGGGATTTGTTCCTATGTGCTTAATCATCATGGAATGGTTTTCAAACAAATTAAGTCATCAGAAATTTCTAATGGATGAGCAACTGTGGATCCAAGTTCAGAGCCCCTATTACCCTTTAAGTAAATCTCTTTATTCGGTAAGTTTAATAACACTTAAAAAAGGGAAAATTCTGGTAAAATAGAGTTGAGTTATAAAGGCAATGCTATATACTTTTTTCATTATTAAGAAAATCATTGCTAGACAGACATGGTCCATTTTCTTTTAAAGAATTATTTCTTTTTTATAAGATTGATATTTTTTGTAGAAGAACTGGGGTGTAGGCTAGAAGTTCAGGGGTGAGAGGTTTCACCAGAGATAGAGTGGGGAGCAGAACAAGCAGATCTATTGAAATACACTGTTGAGGGGAGCAGGGGATGAGACAGGAGAGGTCTCACATGGCTGTGCCATGCGTGGGTTAGCTCCTTGACCAGGGATTGAACTCGGGCCATCACTGTGGGCTGTTGCAGTGGTAGCGCTGAAGCTTACCCCCTAAGCCACCAGGGAAGCCCCCAGACATGGTCCATTTTGTTAAAATGAGATTTGTATTTGGTTAAATAAAATTTTGTGCACTTTATAATTGTGAAGAAATACATGAAAGGGTTAAGGTTAAAGTGAGTTGGTCTTGGTGCCATGCTGGTTGCAGTATATTTAGTCTTGTAAAGTGAAATCTTTATTGACAGGACTTTTCTAGTAAATTAAGATATAATTTGAGCTAGGGGATTTTTTTAACTTTTTTTTTGCTTGCTTTGACTAGTTTATATTGTTTTAAGTGATTGTATTTTAACGCATGACTTTAACACATAACTGCATGCTCAAACTAAACTAAATATGGACTAATTCACTGAATTTGGTCTTTAAAGATTCTAATATATTGAATAAAAATTTAAGTCAATTTGGGTAAAGTTGGAAAAGGTAGTCTGGAACTTGGAGTTCAAATCACTTTAAAGGAAGTTGACCATGCCTAGTGTTTGTTGAAATAATCATATGAATGTATAGAAACACACACAAACAAACACATTTCTCCTGTAAACATGGCCTGTACAAATATCTGGGAATAAAATAATTGACTATGAAGATGAATTTAAGAACTATGCAGTAAACTAATTGCAATAATGAACTTGGAATGTAGTTATAAAAAGGAATAGGGAAAAAAATAAAACTTACACTTTTTTTCTCCAGAGATCTTAAGTTGTCCCTAAAATTTTAAAGCCAGTGTGGTTTTTTAATAGATTTCTCAATCCTATTTAGGGTTAGCATCAGGGTTGATGTCCAGGAAGAAATAGTTTTAATCATTACTCATAAACACCGGTATCACTTTATCTGTTACACTGTATCAAATGAGTTTGTTATATAAATTTCATTTTTCATTTTACTCAGTTGACCCAAACACTATTGCAAAACTTTGAAAATCGCTCTGGATATCTGGAAAAAAAACTGCTCACATACATAAGAGAAAATTGTGACTCAGTTTACTAAAATCACCTCTTTGCAGAAGTCAGTAAAGATGCTTTACTTCCATTACCTGGACTGTTTTAGTTCAAATGCAAAAATGACAATTCTATTTGAAACATTTAAAAACTAAGGGGGAAATTTATATGTGCATTGTTTTCTGTTTTCCTGAATCAATATTTTAGTTTTAAAAGAATTGATGCCTTACGTTCTGAATTTTTTTTTCATCCTGGCAGAAATGGGAGTTCTCAGAAGTGTGTCAAGTTTTCTTTTTCACACATGGAGAAATTAGCAAAAAAAAAAATGCCATTACTGTTTGCGGTGGTTACTCTCAGAATCCATCACAAAATCTAAGATAGTCTAACCTTTTGTACCTATAGTCTTGGATATTGTTAGATAGCCATTCAATTTTCTTTGCATTGTGTGTGAGATGAATATTTCTGGAGACTTTTGTTTGCTTTACTAAAGAAATCAACGAAGAGAAAAAAACCCTCAAAAAACAAAACAAACAAAAAACACCCTGTAACTCATGTGAAGCATGCAGGGTGTTGTAATTTCACTTTGCAAAGCGGTGTGATACAATGTTGCTGAGCCTAAAGCACACGATAGATTTAATGTAGCCAATTGTGTACTTTTGAAAAAAAGAGTAACTGTTCCCTGTGAGTTAATTTTGGATTTTTTCAAAATCTCTCTTTTAGGCTTTGTGCTGGATTCTTCCAGACAAATGCGTATTCCATGTGGGCCACTGTTCTGCTAAATGCTCTCAGTTCTCCTTTTGCAATCAAGATTATGTTGCTAAGGAGATTTTGCTTTTATTGGTGCCATTGATTTGTGTTAATACGTTTTGAATACCTCTCCGTATTCTTTCGCAGACAAGGCCAAAAGAAAAACTTCCCCGAGTTTCCCAATTTACATTACAAATGGAGCGGTGGTGTAATGAAGCCGATATAAAGTGGGCAGTTGAAAGGGAACTAAAGAAGGGCACTCAAGTGAGAAATGAAGAAATGTGCCGAGTGTAGTCTGTGGGCTGCCTTCGGTCCAGCTGCAGGAACTGGCTCTGGCCAGAGGTAGAGTGAGTGAGCACCTCCCTCCACAAAGACCACCCACTTTTTGGAGCCCAAACTGGCACACCATAGATTACCTCGTTCCCTAATATAACATAGGACCATTAAAAAAGTGAAAAAACTCTTCTAAGGTGGCAAAGAATTGGTTTTTTCACACCCCTTAAATCTTTTTTAAAATTCTTCCTAGAGCATGACTGTGGCTATAATTTCTGTATCATATAATCTTAAATTGCGCTTTAAAGGAAGTCCTGTGGATGAAAAAATTCTTTGATTCTTTTCCCAAATACTCAATTATTGGAAGGAGAATCCAGCTAGATGCGTCCTGTACCAGTGTAGTTGTTTGCTTAGGTTGCCATGCACACGTGTTAGAGAACACCTTTATTGCACACTTTTACCACTTTGGGGTTCATATTGTTTAAACAGCCTGCTGTTAATGTATGGTTTTGTTTTATAATAAAAACACAAATACTATACTGATAAAATTTAAGAAACTTTAGACGTTTTAAGTTAGAAATGTCAAAAATAACATAGGGAAGGAAAATTGCTATGTAAGTTTGAGGAAATGAAAAATTGATTGCAAAGGAAGCACCTAAAGTATTAAAAGAACAAGCCTGCCTCATCTGAGGGTGAAAAATGACTTTCTGTCAGAACAATGTACTAGTTTATTAAATTATCAAAATAGTTTATCAACTATTCTTCAGCAAAAAGTCTAAATTATCAGTCCTCTACTAATGAAAAGGCAAGAAGCATAAATTGCAGAAGTATTCTACTACCAATGGGAAATGACTATCAAAACATGTGAAAAGGAAAGTCTTAATTCTTACAAGATGCTTGTCAACTTCTGTGCTTCATGGATAAAATCTCAATTTTCAGACTAAATGGGATACCAATTTTTGTCTTATCTCCCCAAACCTTAGTTTCCTTGTACTTCTGGTTTTCTGTAATACTTTAAAAACTTTTAAAATTACAGCTTAAAGGTTAAAATTGAAAAAATGACCTGGTATTTCTAGACTTCATTTGTCATTGGCTTGTCTCTATTAATACCATTCTGCCATGGTGTTATCCAGAAGTTAAGAATTCTATGAATGAAAAAAAAAATCAGCTAAAAATTAGTTAGAGATGAAACATAGTGAAAAATACGCAAAAGAGATTTGCTTTTTTTTTAAATTTGAGTTGGAATTGATCTATTGAAACTGACTTTTAAATTATTTTAAACTTCTTATACTTGGAAAGCCTGATCTGAAGAAGTAGGCAGACCTGTTCATGATCATCACTAACCAAGTATTCTAATATTTATGAACTCTGAAAAGCCATAGTCTTGGTAACATACTACTTACCTGCAGGATAGTAATTTTGTAAAAGAATGCAAGTGTTTGAATTCAACCACTCTGCCCTGATTGACCTATATTTTATAATACTGTCTAAAGCAAAGATGAGTTGAGTCAGTATAAATGCATGGCATATTTTAAAATACAATTGAAATCATCAATAATTAGGCTAGACTTTTAAAAAGAGCTTTGAAGATATTGTGTGTGTAGGAAAGCACTTTCTTTTCCAATTCTCACATCACTGGGTCTTGCTCTCTAGCTATAGCCCTCTTAAAAGGTGGAATCTCAGAGCTGGAAGAAATCCCAGAGGTGTCCAATGGGGATATACATTAGGATCAAATACGGAGTTTTTGTTTTTTCAATTATTCATGGCTGAACCTCACCCACCCCCACCCCTCACTGGAATTGGGAAGAGTGGGAAGGAGGACATCACGGATATTTTGAAAAATTTTCCCAAGTGTGACATCTTCCTTTCCGCTTTAACCTTATAACAACCTAGGGAATCTGTTACATAAACTCAGGACTAAACTCCCAGGCATACGACATCTAACTCACAGATGTGTGAATTTTGCTGCAATGAGTACTATAAATATAAACTTCCTTTTTGCAAACTGATTTAAAAAATTCCTAAAAGTGATCATTTGAAATACAGAAGGGATTATCAATATTGATTCTCTATAACTGAAAGATTATCACCTAGAACACCCAAAGGCAAATTGTTGGACCAAAAACCCAAAATTGCTTATCTAGCACTATAAATGATGAAATTTTTGCTCTACTGTCCAACCTGAGAACTGTGACTTAGACATTTAATTATTTATTGCTATTCCGTGTGAAAACATTTAGAATGGCTGGCAGCCTACCAGACCCCGAGTTAAACATTGTACAGCCTGACTAGACTGCTGGGTAGGCAACTTCACATTAGATTAAACACATTCTCTTTATAATGAATAGCTTGGAACCCAAAAACTTGATTTCATTACGAAAAAATGCAAGGGGTGTGTTGTTTTCTAAATTAAAATTATTTTATGTTTTACTGCCACCATTCTGATTGTGATTGTCAAATGTATTTTCTTTGGTATGGATGAGATGGAAGGGAAGTTAACAATGAGGGACTTTTGGTACTACTAAAATAAAAAAAGAACTCCTACAAGGTCGGATACAATGCAGCCTAGAGATGAACATTCATGAATTTTGTAGTGAAAAAATTTACATTTCATTAACATTTTAAATTTCAAAGGCAGGTCTACAAATACTGATTTGTGTGTGTGTGTGTGTGTGTTCTCATTGCAATTTCCAAGTAAACAGTGAATAATGTAATCCTAACTATATCATTTTCCCTTACCATTAATTCCCTTTTTCATTTCAGAGTACATTTCAAAGTACTGTAATGTACAGTAACATTGATTTCGGTGACCTTTATATTATTTATAGATCTATGCACATGAACTCCATGGATTGTTCTCTTCTGTAGCAAATACTTTGGGAACAATGAAGGGCACTGTATCATTACTCCGCTTTGTAGTAAACCAGTTCTCCACGGGCTTGCTATTCTAGTTCTGCATCATCATGGATAGAAATCAACTGTCTTTATAATGAGTGACAATATTTTAAAAAATGTATTAGTTGATAAGATGCACCAGAGAATAGAAGTATTCAACTTAGCTTGCCATTCTTTAAAAAATATTATACTGTAGGAAGTTCTGTGAACTCACAAAGAATTTGAAAGGATTATAGAGGAAATAGTGGCTGACTAATGTAATGAATTGAAATGTTGGAACCAAGAATTTTGTGCTCAGGGAAGTTGTGTCCAGCAAGCTGCCAATTGACAAACAGGTATTTGAGAAATGACAGAGAAAGTCCTACTTTTAGTTACTGGTATCAGTAATGACCTTATGGTCATTGCCCTTGATTAAAGAAGATATTTTCTATTAAATTGCAGAAAATTGTAATATCTAAAATTGTTACTACTGACTGAAAGTCTCTTTACCAGAATCTCTCATTTTAGAGCTCATTCTTACACAACTTGAAAATTGAGCAGCTTAAAAAAAAACAGCTTTAGACATTTTTTTTTAAAACTGTAAGATGTAATTTTAAAAGTCAGAGTTTTTGAAGTACTTTTATGAATGTGCCTTTTCTTTTGTTGAATGCCAGCGAACTCAGAAACTTACAGTTTTGGAGTTCTCTTCTTGAAAAAGCAATCATTGAAGAATACAGCCTTTAATGGTGCGGGATTGCTGAGCTCTCGATAGTTATTTTTCTTATTGTCTTCTTTCAACAGTATGGAGTCCTTAGGACTATGCTTCCAATGTGGTATGATTCTTGAATGCGACATTTGCAAACATGAATGGGTAACATGAACAATTTTTTGATTATTGTCTTGTTTCTCCATTGAAGTACCTTTCCGTCTGTGTTAAAACTTTGACTTACTCATCAGCATTGCATTCTTGGAATGAATTTCTATCAGGATCACAAATGAAATTCATGAAATCATCCAAAATCAATTGGCAAATATTTTAATAATATAGGAGGATGAAATACAGTAGCTGGCAATATTGACATCTAAATACTTAAATACTATGTTAAAATTTGCTTAAAGTATGCTTTATAGTAATACTTAAAATCAGGATAATAGCATATTAAATAATTCAAATTGTTGGCCAGAAATAGAAAGTCACTTGTAGTCCTTTCTTGAAATGACATTTCTATTTCAGAATTTGAATTTTATTTTTGTTTGTTTTAACAAAATGTTGGCTGCTTTCTTCAGCAACAAGAAGTTTAAGGCTTTGAATTTTTTGAAACTGCTAAATATAATGGTTAAACTTTTAAAACAAATCCTATAAAGTAAGGAAGATGTAAATATAATTCAAACAAGACAGAATTGACTATTACAATATACCTTTCTCAAAAGTAAAAGATGGAAGCACATTTTTAAACATGAACTATTGTCATTTTTTAAAAATGTTTTTATATTCTTTTTTTTTTTAATTTTTATTTATCCATACAAGAACTGGGGTATAGGCCAGAGGTGTGCTGGTGGTAGTGGTGAGAGGATTCACCAGAGACAGAGTGGGGAGAAGAATAGTCAGATTGACTGAAATACACTGCTGAGGGGAGCAGTGGGGGAGATAGGTCTGCTGCGCCATGTGGGAATCTCCCTGGCTGGGGATGGATCAAACTGGTGCTGCAGTGGTTGTTACAGTGATTGCTGATAGCTTTGTAGTGCTGAGACTTAACCCCTTGAGCCACCAGGGAGACCAGGTAGTTAAGGTGATTTTTAAGGATCAGTTCAAATTTGATGAACAAAGAGAAAAGAGAAATATGTTGCACTCAAAAACTTTGGGATTCTCCATAACTAGAAAATAGAAGAAGATTGGTGGATTTTAATTACTTTAATAAACTATGGGGAAGTACCAAGAGAGACAGAAAGAGAAGAAGGCATGTGTATCTTGCTGAAATTTTAACTCAAACTTGAAGTTACTGAATTTTTAGACGGTGAGTGAACCTATTCAAATCTGTCATTGATAAGTTCATACTGACCCTAACACAAGCCAAAAATAAATTTTAACCTGTAAAGCTAAGATGCCATAATTCCTTAATTAGACAACTTACTATCTTAGCAGTAAGACCAAATAATAGATAGTGGGGGAGAAATGGAGGTTTAGAAAAATGGTTTTGTCCTTTGCATAACTGGAAGACTAGACACCTAACAATTCTGGACAATTAGCTGGTGCATTGTCAGGTGAAGTCTGTTGTCAAACCTGGAATCTAATTCTACCTCTGTCACTTTCTAGCTGTGTGGCCTTGGAAATGTTACTTAACGACTCCAAACTTCTATGTCCTCATTATAAAGCAAATTTATAATAGAACTTATATAAAGAATGGCTGCAAGGATTAAATACCATAATGAATATGTTCATATGTTCCAAGTGAAGACCTCCAGGATCACAAGTTGTTGAGCAAAACCAGGTTCATTGTTAGCTGTGACTAGAACACATACTATAGGGAGTCAGTGGGGGTGATACAACAAGAGGATAATGAAAAACCTTACAGGATGTGGGCTTATGTTTGATTTGTAAGAGTTCAAGGAAACATGACTTTGCTCTGAAATTAGATTCTCTCAGGAAGCAGGATAATTTTATGGCTGGGTATCAAAGGATCTTGTTTAGAAGGTGGGAAAAATAAAATTAAAGCTGGCTTTGGTAAAGAGGCTGCAGTCCCTAGTGGTAGAGGGAGAGGGGGATAAGTGGGTATCTTGTGCTTTGCACCCTGACTTTGCTCTCATCTGCACTTAGACAAGATTATGAAAAGGTCTTGGCTGCCTCATTTCATCAGGGTCATAGAGTGACCTTGCCTGATACTGGTGTTCTGTGAGATGAAGTTTATGCTCAAGAGGAGAACACCAAGTCCTAGCTGATAAGTAACAAGCCAGCTTCTAGATGCCAGAGACTGCTTTTCTTTTTCTCAAAACTTTAGCTCAAAACAATACCTGGCATAAAGTTAAAGCTTTAAAAAATGTTTCCTAAGATCATAAGATTGAGACCAGTTTTCAAATGCATTCTGACCCTACTAAAGTGAACAATTTGGCCTATTTTTGAATTTAACATAACAGCATGTTCCAACCTTATTGGCCAGCACCTTCGTACTCCGTTTCCGTTCAATAGGTTTATCTTATTTTTAGATTTTAACTTGGGGTTAATATTTTTCATACTCAACAAGATTAAATCATATTGTAAATGTATTCTTTGAATATTTTTATGAAAGTTTAAAAGACAGTTTAAAAAATTGAATCATTCCAACATTTCCATTTTATGTAAGTATGAACTGGTCAATCTTTATGGTGTTTATCATGACAATTTAAAATATTAAGTGTAGCTATTTGTATATCTCTGTCCCTTGATATACTGTGAAACCAGCCTTGTTGTTCTATCTGTGGTAACTATATCGTGTCTGGCACAGACTGAGTGTTGAAATGTTTTTGAATAACTGAAGGAGAAAAAGAAAAGAAATTGTGTTTGGAAAGTGGAACTAAAACTAACATAAACTGGGCCTCCCTGGTGGCACAATGGGTTAAGTCGCAGCACTATGAAGCTATCCGCAGCCACTGCAGCATGACTTTGATTCCCGGCCAGGGAGCTTCCCACATGGCGCAGCAGATCTCTTCTGTCTCACCTGCTGCTCCCCTCAGCAGTGTATTTCAGTCAGTCCACCTGTTCTGCTCCCCACTCTGGTGAATCCTCTCACCCTCCTATACCTCTGGCCTACACCCCAGCTTGTATAAATGAATAAATCTTAAAAAAAAAAAAACAAACAACTAACATAAACCGAGTGGTTACTCAATGCCAGGTACTATTTTTGGCACTATGTCAAAGTTACAGTGAAATCCTGGGGCTAAAGTTGTAGTATCCCTATTCTACAAAAGATGCTTTAAGACTTGTCCTTCTAGGAAGTGATAAAACTCCATTCCAAATCTGTGTCATTCATCAAACATTTACTAAATATTCACCTTGTATTACACTGAGAATTCAACCTGTCAAAGCCCATCGCTAGCATCTGCTGCTTTGTAATTACATGGGCTCCTTCATCGACTCCACCTCTGTCATTGTCACTCAGGGGTCTCAGCTTGTTTTCGAATTTCCCTCCTCCTTTGTGTATGCATCTCACACCTTAATGGGACTGGAGAAAACCCTACAACCAGTGCTGCCTAATTTCATTTCCCATTCATTACTATTTTAAAGAATAAAATTCACAAATAAGAGATCTAATTGACTTTATTAAGTGATTCACGAGTGGGACAGCATCATCCGTGTGTACACAGTACGGGCTTACATGAAATGGAAGGTTCTATATCAGAGAATGGGACAAAGTTATTAGCAAAAGAAATGATTATTATTATTTCTGTTACACTGGGGGAGTGTGAGGAAGCCCCATGCCTGTCCCTGAGCCTCATCCTACGCACCCTTCCACGTGCTGTTCCTCAGTTATATCTTTGTATAATAAACCGGTTATCTAGAAAAAAAAAGCTGCTCAACAGCTTCCTCGCATTCCAACTTGTCTCTACTGTCCCTAAGTAGATTTTGGTCACCCCCTTCCCTGAAACTGCTCTTGTCAAAATTACCAAACACCTGAACTTTGCCAGATCAGTAGTCTGTGTTAGTATGAAATATGTCCTCAGTTGACCATTTTGTCCTCTTCACACACCATTTCCTGGCTTCTCTGACACTGCTGTCTCCCAATTGCTTGCTCCTTGCGCCTCACATTGACTCCATGTCCCCTCCTAACCGTTAAATGTCAGAGTGGTCCGGGACTCGCATAGGGCCCCGCTTCCGTTCCTCATTTTCTACCCAAACTCAATTAATCTCCTGGTTTAGGCAGCATTCTATGCACGTTTACATTACATTGCTCTTACTTTTCCATTAAACTGTAAGTTTAGATTATGCTTCTTTACTTGGTTAACAAATAAGCCTTACACACCTCAGCATGTGGAACCTCTTTTCACTCAGGTATTCAAGACAACAGCCTAGGATTTGTCATATGCTCTTCATTTCCCGTTCTTCCCAAACTCTACCTCAGAAATACATCATCAGTACATTCATTTCTCTCCATATTGATTGTTTACACTTTTGTCTAAGTTTACATTATCTTCCTTCAGCTTTTGCCTGAATTATTGCAGTGCCGTCTTAACTATTCTTCTTTTTTAAAGATTTATTTTATCTATGCATACAAGAGCTGGGGTGTAGGCCAGAGGTGGTGGAGGGAGGGGTGGTGAGAGGATTCACCAGAGACAGAATGGGGAGCAGGACAGACAGATTGACTGAAGTACACTGCTGAGGGGAGCAGCATGTGAGTCAGGAGAGGTCTGCTGTGCCATGTGGGAATCTCCCTGGCTGGGGATCGAACTAGTGCTGCAGTGGCTGAGGATAGCTTCACAGTGCTGCGACTTAACCCCTTATCCCACCAGGAAGGCCCTTTATTATTCTGACTCCTCCCAAATCTGGCCCTTGCCTACCTTCTGACATCACTTTTACCACCCAGCACTGAGTCTCACCCACTTCACTCTGGCTGTCTGGTCTTTCTGGCTACTCAAAAAAAGCAAAGTTTAGTCATTCTTTGGTGCCTCTTTTTTTTTTTTTTTTTTTTTTTTTTTTTTTTTTTTTTTTTTTTTTTTTTTTTTTAACTATTGCCTCTGTTTTGGGATGGCCACCCCTCTTGTCACTCAAATCTCAACACAGATGTCCCTTTATCAGTGAAACTTTACCCAAACCCCCAACCCCTTCTATCCAGTCAATAGCTTACTTCATTTTTTTTTAAATTATGTTTTTCACGATCTGAATCTAATTCACATTTTTGTCCTTGAGTACATCTTCATTAGAATATTAGCCCCATGAAATTGGGGACCTTGCCCAGTTATTTTAATTCCCAGCACTTTATTCCCAGCACCAAGAACATTGCCAGACACATGCTAAGTGCTTAATAAATATTGTTTGAACAAATAAATGATAGAGTCAGATTTGTTTTAAAATAAAACTGACTTTACCACACAACCTGGACCCTAAAGCAAAAGTGCCTGTTTCTCGCAGGACTCTGTCCTCCTTCCTTACTTTGAGAAGTTTTGCCATTCTTTTCACCTAAATCCACCATTGTCAAAAAATAGTAGTCTCCAAATCCCTTCAGAATGAGAAGAAAAAGATGTAGTCTTTGGATAAATATCAGTGAGGAAGCCCATCAGCAAATTACCAATATAGGTCAAAACAGAAAAATTGAGACACTGTCATAAATATCACCCCCACACTTGAGCATTTGGCTTGACCCAGGATTTAAATAAACAAGAGTGCTTCCCTAATGTGGCTGATAAAAGGTGATACAGTGTTATGGATGTGGAGATGAGGAAAAGGCCTGCATCTCCGTTGAAAATATGTAATTTTCGGATGGGTCATAATTTGAGACCACACACAGAGTGTCCTATGAGAGAAAACACAGGAAAGAAAAGCAGCATAGATGTTTCTGTCTTTTTTGTGCTTGTCCAAAGTGGAGTTTAGAGCATAGTCCCAAGTGCAATACTATCTTTCCCAACCACAGACTAATCCCTCCCTTTCTCCAAATTATATAAAGTTTTTTTTAAAAAACAGTTTTTCAGTGAGTGAGACGATGAAACTTAGTCTTAATTCACCCAAATGAATTTCCTTGTTTAAGAATGCTCAGTAAAATTTGCTTTCCACTTTTACTTATTTTTTAAAAAGATTTATTATTTATTTATGTATACAAGAGCTGGGGTGTAGGCCAGAGGTATGTGTGGGGAGGTGAGAGGATTCACTAGAGACAGAGTGGGGAGCAGAACAGGCAGACTGGCTGAAATATACTGCTGAGCGGAGCAGTGGGTGAGACAGGAGAGGTCTACTGCACCATGTGGGAAGCTCCATGGCTGGGGATCAAACTTGTGCTGCAGTGGCAGCAGATAGCTTGACAGGGCTGAGATGTAACCTCTTGCACCACCAGGGAGGCCCTACTTTCCTCTTTTAAATGCTTCGTAGAGTATCATTAATGCTCTTACTTTTCTCAACTTTTTTTCCTTATTTGAAATTTATTTTGTATCCTAAAATAGTTAACTTTAAGAAACAGGTAGCTCAAAGATTAGCCACTGATGAATCAAGATTATCTCAATCTAATAATGTTACCACACTTGACTTTTTAAACCACATTCACTATTGCTGCTAAATTTCACCAGGTCTCTGCTTCATTCCCTGTGGAAAGGGGTAGTTTTCTGGTCAGTGTTAGAAGGCACAAATATTATAGGGTACAATATTAAGGCTACACTTGGTACCAAAGTAGGTTAGAGAATTAGTGACTAAGAATTAGTCATTTGCTCTTGGTTTACTCACTACATCACTCTATGTAAACAAATAATGTTGAAAAGATTTGTAATTTCACTGTGTTCAAAACTGTAGAACAGGTTTTGCCAAGCAGGTTAGGAACTGAGTCATTTAGGGAAAAAAAGAACAGACATTAACAATTCATCATGAGTTTTTAATTACAGCAAAACTCTTTTTTTCTTTAGCTCTGGGAGACAAAATAAACCTGTTCTCCTTCTTCATGATTTGCTTATTATTAGTGAATTTGACTAAACCAGAATAATAATCCTGAGTGTCATTATTACTTACCACTTTAGATCAAAAGAATGGTGGAATTGCCACTTAGACTGCAGACCCAGTCCTGCCTGCTCACTCATAACTGGAGTCAAAGCTGGAGTTTTCGGCCTGTGGTCTGGATTTTAGCTACCTCTTCCAATAGCCGTTGCACGCGATTATATGAAGTTAATTTGCAAACTCTGGACCTTATTTTGTACTCACTCCTGCAAACTCAGCCTTGCTGGCACTTAGTACTCCACTGTCAATCAGTCTACACTAACGACTGCTTGAGGGCCCCTGCTGTGTGGAGCAGCGGGTGCTGGGAGCTCTGTCAAGCATTGGAAGCACTTTACAGTGCTGCTGAGGATAAGTCAAACTGAGGAGGCGAGCTTAGCACAGCACAGAAGGGTTTGAAACACTCCACATGAAGCGGTGCACCCTGAAAGATAACAGCTCTAGAGGGTCAATTTGGCGAGTAAAAGGAGCCCACCCACTCTTACTTTTCTAGAGAAAAGGTTATGGGGGATAACTGGCTGTGAGGACCAGGGGGTGAGACCGAGGCAATGTTGACTTCCTTGCTTGTCATTTTTAAAAGAACAGATAGAATGGAGCAAAAGAGCCAGATCAGATCTTTTTTTGCAATGAGACAGAGTAAACATTATTTAAAATAAAATAAAAAAAAGTCATCTTGGAGTTTGTGAAAAAAAAAAAAAGGCAAAACTAGGCACAATGGTGGACGGAAGAATGTAACAAAAATGTAGTGACATCTATTGCCTTAAGGGAGCAAAAAAGAGCTTTGGATGGCACCTTTTTCCCCTGGAAATGCCACAGAGAGCAGGGCAGCAGGGCCAGAGTCCACGCTGGAACACAGACCCTGATGAGTCAGAAGAAAATGCAGCAGCAGAACACATTTCTGTAGATCCCAAGCATTATGTCTCCCCAGACTTCCCATCCCTCCTCTCTGAAAGCCCCTTCACTGTGTGTGAGGAGAGAGCAAAAGAGAAGGCAGAGAGGGAGCAGGGGCCCTGGCTTAACTCGCTGCTGGTGGCTTTGTCCTCGGCTCACCACGAGAACTCCCGCAATGTGACTCCTATTAGAAATGAGAACAAGTATCTATTGTTTAGGCTTAAACGGCTCTAAGTGTTTCTTCTAGAGATAATTAATTTAATTAAAATGGTCCCTGAAGCCAAACTGAGCTTCATATTGAACACGACACACATTCCTTCCAAATTCCAGCGCAAGGCTATTCAGGAGGAGCAAACCATCAGCCATGGAATTCGGCAGATGTGCTGGGCCCGCCCCCATGGCCGCCTTTTTCCTCTCCTTGAAATGCAGGCCCCAGGACAGAGGCTGGGACTGGAGGCTCTGCCCAGGCTGAAAGGAGTGTCATTACTTCTGATGCAGTTAAAGAAAAGATCAATTTTCATCTGTGGATTTCGTTCCCAAAATGATGAGGAAACATTTTCCTTGCTGGTGTGTTAAGGGAGAATTTTGTTTTACTGACTGCATTCAAATGAACAGTCCTCAGCGTAGCCTCAATGCACTGGTGTTCAAAAAATACACTTTGAACGAGTGGACAAATGAACCCAAACCAACCCCTCTGGTTTGGAATAGACTGGTTTGGGACCTGTTGTCTTCTGCAGTAGGAAGCAAATTGAGTAGCATCTGATCTGAGATCAAAACTACCAAACTGGCATGTGCTCCTGGTGAGGACAGTAAGACACTGTGGCACCTGATGCTGGTTTATTTATGCGGATGTTTACTCTAAACCCTGAGGCAGGGACTGGGTAAGGACGTTGCCTGCTTGGTCACTTTTTCTTTAAAGATTTATTTATTTATGCACACAAGATCTGGGGTGTAGGCCAGAGTGTGGGGGAGGGGTGACAAGATTCAGCAGAGACAGAGTGGATAGCAGAACAGGTAGATCTATTGAAATACACTGCTGAGGGGAGCTCGGGGCCAGACAGGAGAGGTCTGCTGCGCCATGTGGGAAGCTCCCTGGCTGGGGATTGAACTCATGCTGCAGTGGCTGTGGAGAGCTTCATAGTGCTGAGGCTTAACCCCTTGCGCCAGCCTGGTTGGTCACTTAACAAGCAGACTACGGAGTCAGAAAGAGCCGGTTCCCAGCTACTTCCCTGTCTTGTGCTATGACCATGGGCACATGTTTTCAATCTGTCAGCCTCCTTTCTTCATATGCAAAATAGGAATCATACAAAATTTAACCCATTCAGCTTAAGCCTTAATTCAACTTAATTCAGCACACACTGAATGCCTACTACGTGCCAGGTGTTATTTTAGGTTGTTTGGGATATGTCAGTAAACAGGATAAACCTTCTTGTCTTTGTAATGCTTGGACTAACAAGAATAGGCTGATGGGAGGCTAATAATAAAATAGGTATATGACATGTTAGAAGTTCAACGTGCTAAGACTATAGTAGTGTAGGGTTAAGAGTTCTAAGGGCAGAGTTGGGGGATAATGAAGGTTGGGTATGAGTTGCAATTTTCAATGAGCAGATAATGCTTGAGCAAAGATCCGAAGTTGGTGAAGCACCAAGCCAGGTGGCTATCTACAGACAGAACACGCGCAGTGAAGGAAACAGTAGGCACAAAGGCCAGCGGGCAGGAGTGTGCCAGGTATCCTTGAGAGCAAACAGACCAGTGTGATTTGGAGAGAGAAAAGTAACTGCAGATCAGGTGTGGAGGACCTTGAGGCTATTGCCAGAACCTGGAGTGAAATGAGGAAACTGTCTTGCTGATATTTCGAAAGATCACTGATGTCTCAGGGGGGTGAGGGGGCACATGGGAGAAAGAATAGCAGGTCTGTGTGTTGATTCAGTGCTGTGAATGATCTGGCTGAGAGGGTGCTGGTAATGCAGGAAAAGGGGGGAACGTGGCTGCAGGGAGGTGCAAGGGTTGGATTCTAGGTGAATGCAAGAGGCAGGGAGCAAAAGAGGCGTGGTGGAAGTCTGTTTTCTTCTGGTGTCTCAAATTTCTAAGAGAAGAATGATAGCTGAGAGGAAGGAGGGAGAAAAAGTATGAACTTTTCCTCTAGAGCAGAAAGTGAATGGACTTGGGGAAATTTGCTGTGGGTGCCAGGCAGCATTCAGGACCCACTTAAGGGTTAATAATCAAAATGGAGCCAGTTGGCACAGCTGGCAGGCATTTTCAAGCATCCTGGCAGGGAGCTGGGGTTTGCCAGGGTTGTGGTTTTACTAAGCAAATCCGACATGTGAGAGATTTCAGGGAATCTGAAGTCAGTAATCAAACATGATAATGTACCAGAGAATTTAAATAGGGTAAGGAGAGATGATAGGACCCTGAGTATGAAGAGGGGAAAGACCCATCGATTAGAGATTCCCACATGGTTTAGAAGGATTAGAAGAATTGGGGTGCAAGAAAGACTGGGCTGGAAGGACAGGAGTTAGGGTCAGAAAGGAATGTGTGAAATTAAGATTATGAAAATGCATCTAAATCTTAAAACAGCATCTGGTCCAAAGCAAATAAATGCTTAAAAATGAATAGATATTATTAGTAGTTCATAGTACTCATTCCAAACCTCTGACATTAGATATGCTTTCTAATAATCCAGAAATCTTCAGATTGTAGAAAGGCCATATACACATTTATATTTACATTGACGTCTTGGAAAACTTTCCATAATGCAATACATCAGGATTTTTGCAGAAAAAAAAAAACAAAAACAATTATTCCCTCCTTCTACTTTGTGCATTAGTTTTTCCTTTTTTTCTAGTTCTTTGAGGTTAAAAAGAATTTTTTCAGCAAAATGTATCGATTTTCATACTAGGTGGGATACATAGCGTCATGTAGGTTTAGGCCTGATTTTGCTATTTACTAAGTGTTGGCACTAAAAAAAAAAAAAAGATACTTGTGTTTATAAGAGTTTTGAGATATCAAAACTGCAGACAAGAGAAGGTGAACCTGTGCTGACATTCTAAGAGTGGTGAATTTGGGGGAAATTTTTCTATCTCTCTAGATATTACCTGTTTCAGTGTGAAAAGGGGACATTGAGTTTGAAAAATTTCTGAGCTACTTTCAAGCTCAACATCCAACTGTTGGATGAAGCAGTGAGCCTGCATTTGTAGTAATAAATGAATTTACTTTGATTGACTATCATAATCCTGCTCAAACTGAAATATCAGAAGAATTTAGAAACTTTCCATATTCAAAGCTAAGGTAAATAAGAGATAATCATAAGCAATTGAACATCTACCAAATTTTTTGAAAACTTACAAGTCCAATAAGTTAGAAGGAGGTCAGAATGAGCTCATAGAAAGTTTCAGGAAAAGCAATTATGAAAAGCAGCATTGTGTAATTAAATTGAAGTTTATTTATACTAACTGTCTCCCAGTAGATGTTAAGTCACAACTTGACTAGATGAGGCTGATTTTCAATTTAACTCACAATCTCATTTGCATGTAGTGTGCTTACAAAATGTTGAGGGGGAAAAAATGTGTCCTTGATGTAGATTAAGTACATCTCCTGCTTTCGATGCTTTATTCATCATCTTAGCAAATCTTTTCATTGTATGTAGCAGCAAAGGTAAATGTCAGCCCAGCTTTCTCCAATTATATATTCCCAGTGAGCGCTATTAAAAAGAATGGAGAAAAAAATCCAAATAATAAGAAACAGAATGCCAAGCATATCATTATGAGTAATGCTAAGATATGCCTGGTTTAAGTAAGAAAGTCTCAAATTCAGCTTCAGCCCAGATTGTGCCATGGAGTGTTTGTCCATTTGTCCAATTCCATTGCCTCTCGGATGTGGATTTGATTCCACTATTTGCTCTTCAGAGTTCTTTTACACGGTGGCTTTTGCTTTTGTGCAGGGATGCTCTCTCCCTACTCTTCCCTTCCTTATTCCTTATCTCTAAGTGTTACTCATTCTTTATTGTCAGGAGACAACTTCTTAGAGAAGATTTTCCTGACCCACTCACCCACCAATCCTAGAACTAGAGTGGGTGACGGTCCTTAATATTCCTAGGGGAGCACTGCACGTTCCCCTCCAATGTGGTCTGTATGTCTTTAGTGCCCCAGTACTTGTC
Source organism: Scalopus aquaticus (assembly GCA_004024925.1). Classification (NCBI taxonomy): domain Eukaryota; kingdom Metazoa; phylum Chordata; class Mammalia; order Eulipotyphla; family Talpidae; genus Scalopus; species Scalopus aquaticus. The sequence continues at coordinate 27,701 of PVIJ01004166.1, read as the reverse complement.
TCAGTCTCTCACTGGGCCACTCAAGAAGGATGACTATGTCTGGTTTATGCCATGTCGCTTTTTCAGAGCCTGCCTGTGTCAGGTTAACGAAAGGCCAGCTTGATAATTCCAGACGCAGAACTTTGCACTGCAAACCCAGGAATGGGTAAACCAGCAAGCTCTAATCCCACTCTGCGCCTCTTGGGACCTAGAGAAAAAGAGAAGAGGAGGATCCCTGGCTGGAGAGAGAGGTACGAATTACTTTCTCACCGCTGCAGGCTGAGACATGCGTGTTCATGTCTGGGGAAGGTGGGATTGTCTTTGAGGTAATGGGTCTCTAGGGAAACTAGGTCCTTCATATATCAGGAGGGAGATAGCCCTGGTCTTAGGAGGCTGCCACAGCTAAAGAGGGAATGAGATGAAAGAAAAGATTCCATTTCCAAGGTATTCATTCAATAATACAACAAATATTACAAAGCGCTTCTGCCAAACAGTAGGTGTTAGGATCTATCTCAGGAACCCTAGGGCATCTTCTTTGGGGAACCTGGCCTCCCTAAACAAAAACTGCAGACACTCAGGGCGAATAAGATAACTCTCTGGCTTTTTTTACAGGTCACCTGTGTGCATCCTTGATTCTTACTAAGAAAGCGGTTGGTCTGCCCAGACACATAATTTCCAAAATCCTTCATTCCTCCACATACAGATAGCTAAGTGCTACATGCTTACATTTCAACAAAACATAGGCTCTTAAATGCAAACGGTTTTATTACAATTGCATGAGAGGGGCCTCACTTGACTGAAGAGTCCAGCCGAGATCTCCACTAGCTGTGCCCTTATGTGAAGGAAGGATAGTCGCTCGGGTAGCTCAGAGTCCCAGGCACACAGCGTCAACATCACCTGGGGGCTTATTTGAAATGCAGAATCCAGATCTTCCTCCATTGTCCCTAGACCAGAATCTGCATTTTTTAAAAAGATTTATTTATTTACGCAGAAAAGCTGGGGTGTGGGCCAGAGGTGTGGGGTGGAGGGGGGTGAGAGGATTTACCAGAGACAGACTGGGGGGCAGAACAGGTGGACTGACTGAAATACACTGCTGAGGGGAGCAGGGGCGAGGCAGGAGAGGTCTGCTGCGCCATGTGGGAAGCTCCCTGGCCGGGATCTAACTTGTGCTGCAGTGGCTGTTGATGGCTTAACAGAGCTGAGACTAACCCCTTGCGCCACCAGGGAGGCCCTCAGAATCTGTATTTTAACAAAAGCGTCAAATGATTTTGAAGCACATAAAAATTTAAGAAACACTGGCCTACAGAGTCAAAGAAGGCCTAGAAATTGAACCCCACATAATAGTTACCAGGAAGAACATTCAAAGAACAGAAAGACCAATCTCGAAGGGGAACTGAACTAGAGCAGTAAGGTAAGGGCGTCTGTCCTAGGTGGGGGTGGAGGCGGGCACAGGAAAATCAGAAGTGCTATGTGGGCAAGAGGAGGCCTAGGGCGGCAACTCAGAGTGGAAAAGCAAGACCCAAACCAGTTATGGGTCATCAAACTAGTATATGGTGGGTCACGGCTTTGGGTTCGGAAGAGGATTAGTGTCAAGCATCCTTAGAATTCAAATCTTGAGTCAGTTATCTATGTTGCATAACAAAACACTCCATATTTTAGTGGCTTAACACAGCAACTAATTACTTACTCAAAAATTAAGAGTTTTGCCATTTTGGCAAAACTCAGCTGGGATGGCTGGTCTCTGCCCTGCGTGGTGCCCGGGTGGCTGGGCCCTCTCGTCTGTGCACAGTCCAGTCCACTGGCAGATCGGCTGGCGGATAACTGGTCCCAGATGGACTCACTGGCTTCCTATGTCTGGTTTGGCTGGAACAACTGGGATGACGGGTCCTTCTCTCCATGAAGTTTCTCATCCTCAAGAGGGGGAAACTGATTTTGTCTACAATGTGACTGTATTTCAAAAAGACCAGAGCAGAGACGGCAAGACCTATCAGAGTTAGTCACAAGGCCAGCTGGTGGGATGAGCTTCAAAGAATGTCTGAGCAGCTATTTCACCACACCCAATCATGTAATGACTCTTTCACCTAGGGCAAGATGCTTAACCTTGCTGAGCCTCAATTTCCTCTTCCTTTAAAATGTGAATAATGATACCTTTTTCATAGGGTTATATTATATGAGACAAATAACTGAGACAATTATATGAAACATATAGTTCTTGTGACTGGCATGTAATTGCCACACAATAAGTGGTAACTATTAATAACACTCAGCTGAAATCTGTGTCCTCTTTCTGATATTTTTCTTTCCAACTCTACATAGACAGTGCTTATAGAGTGACTATAGTGGGGCTCCCTGGTGGCACAACGGGTTAAGCGCAGCGCTGTGGAGCTGTCGGCAGCTGCAGCACGAGTTTGATGCCTGGCTGGGGAGATTCCCACATGGCGCAGCAGACCTCTCCTGCCTCGCCCGCTGCTTCCCTCAGCAGTGTATTTTGGTCCATCTGCCTTTCTGCTCCCCACTCTGTCTCTGGTGAACCCTCTTACCGCCCCACACCTCTGGCCTGCACCCCAGCTTTTATGCATAAATAAATAAATCTTAAAAAAAATAAAGTGACTATAGTATTAGATTCTTATTGGCAGGTTTGAAAGTGGGCAGAGAAAAGATACGGCATGAGAGAGAGCATGTACTGAGGGTAATGATTGATGAAAAAGAAGGACTTTAGTGAGAGAAGCTAGGGGTCTGATTTGCAAAACTTACAGAAATTGGGGGCAGAGCGACCTACAACTCAAATACCATCAACTATGCAAACTCTTTCTGTCAATATGTGGTCTGAGGACCTGAAGAATCACCATCAGCAGAGTTTTCTAGAAGTGAAGAATCTTGGGCCTCAACCCAGAACTACTGCATCAGAATCTGCGCTTGAATGCAAACCTAGGTGATTCAGATGCACATTGAAGCTGGAGAGGCAGTGTTATTAAAGAGAACCCACTTTCTGCATTCCATCTGCTGTGCCTGAACTTGGGGAGTCCTTTGGGAACAAACAGAACTACACAATTTTGAGGTGGACCTAATGGGAAAAGGAAGAGAATTCTGTTAACCTTCCCCCCTCCTGTGAGTCAAGGCGGGTCATTAGAAGGGGAATAGTCTGGTTTGGGGCCATTGCTTTGATCACATGATAGGCAGAGCTAAATAAAGGGAAGGGAGATAGGTGGAATTTTAGAGGATGTCGTTTAAATATTATTAAGAGTGATGCTTGGTTAGCCTGGTAGAATAAGAAAAACATTCAGAGCAAAATCATACATGAATCAACTTTCCTCTCAGATAAAAAGCTAAATAAGTAGATGGGATCTGGCTTGTTGATATACCAGGTACTGATGCATCTTGGCACTGGGAGGGATCAGCACCCTCAAAAGAGTTTGTTATGTTGTTGGCCATCGTAATGCGAGGAGAAAAGCTCAATCCTTGGTCAAAATCCTCCAGCTACTCTTCCCACTGACCTGGAGGCTCCATTGGTTTCAGATGGTGTAACTGTCTTCTTCATGGAAGTTTTAATCCTGTTAAAATGCAGAGTTAAATAGAAAGGTGAGAAGGACAATCAGACCCCTAGGTTAGCATCGTTGCATTTGTTCAGGAAGTGATTTTTATCATTTTGCATTGTTAAGTATTTCCAATATTTGTTAGGGAGTATTTGAGCTGTTAGAGAGCTGTTATCCCAATTTAGAGAGCATCATTTGTAGTTTTTAGTTGAAATGTATAGCAAGACCTTCAAAAATCTTTTGGCTAAGGTTCTAAACCATTTCTGGAAGCTTAAGAGAAATTGAGGTTTCAGAAGGCTTAAGAGTTTCCTTTTACTAGAGTCGTGTGAGCACTTGAGAACATTTTGCTTGTTAGAAGCATTTGAAGTGCTAAAAAAAATCCAGTCTATTAAATATAGAATGCAGCTTGAAATTTTTAATAGAATTTAATTAGTTGAGTATGTAAATGAGACTGTTTAGTAGAATTTAGTTCCTGCAGTTTTAGTTGATGGAGCTTTAATCTCCTTGAAACTGATGGTTAAAATTTACTCAATTTATAAATAGAAGAATGTTTCTATATTGAATTTTAAGGAGTAGGAAAACTAGGTTTAAGAACTGGTTAAAATTTGTTCCTCTAATAAATTTCATATTCATTTAAAAACCCAAAGCACTGGCAAATAATCTTCATAAAGCTTCTACTGAACACACCAAAAGTTCATGTTAACATAAATTATTCAAATTATTGCTGGCAGCTGGTAAATTTAGATATGGTAAAGCCAAGGACATTTGCTTTTTGGTAAGTGCGGGCCACTCCTCTTGCACTGAGACTTTCAAGGGCATAACCTCAGGTTCACTGGTGGAATGTTCCCATATTCCACCTGTGGATAACTGGTCAACAGAAAATACCAGTAGCCTCAAGGGAGGTTTCCTCACTGCCACGACCACCACCCTGTGTTTGTCTAAAGTCTGCTTCTGTTCACACAAAGAAACCCATCAAAGCAGATGAGGAAACCAGCTCGTCCACCAGAGGCAGAGGTACTTCCAGTGTCGCTGATCCAGCCCATTGGTTAGAGTCACCGAGCGCTCCCTCTTCCTTCTCAAAAAGCCCAGAGCTCAAGATTGTATTACAAATTGCAAATGGTTTGGAAAATTCTCTTTCGAAAATGATGCTTGGCATTCTGAGGAACACCAGTTCCCTTGCAGCATGCAGCTGCTCCCTGCCGACGGTAAAGCCAGGAGCAAGTTAGATGTCTGAGTTTAAGGAAGATTTGGGTTTCCGCAGACTGTTAAAAAAAAAAATCTCATTTGCGTGCAATGAGGCTCTTTATTGGCACTTCTGAGGACTCAAAAGAAAGAAAAGATTCACCATCATCCTTCCTATAGGAATCATCCTGCTCCTGGGGTGTGACTGGGGTGCCACATTGAAAGTGGTCTACTGCAACCCCATTGCATCCTTGGGGTTCATAAGTCTATCTTTACTCCCACTTGTGAAGATTTTGAGCTGAAGAGAGAAGGCAACCCATGTGAAGGGCATGCTTTTCCTTAATGTGGTGGGGGAAATGCAAGCTCTTAAGGCTCTTGCTACTGAGTCCATGTGGCTGGCGTGGGATTCTTAGTGACTGCTGTTCCCTCTATTCGCTTCTTCCCGAGGTTCTCCTAGTTTCTCCTTCAGTGACATCTTAGGCATATAATACTGTGATATGTGTGTGCTTATTTACTTACCTTCACCCCAGAATACCTCAGAGCAAAGCTTGTGCTTCATTCATCCTGTATTTCCTTTCGGCTCCTTCCAGAACAATCTGCACATGGTAGATTTTCAAAAAATAGCCTTTTATTGAGGTACTGTTGGTTTACAGAGTTGTTTATATTTTGGTCCCTCCACCCTTTTCTGGTGCTGTTATAATAGTGCTCCCACTACCAACTCACCCATAGTCCACCATGGTGCTCCCTCCCCACTTTGTGCTCCTCCCTTCCTTTCTGAATGCCTCATTGCTATAGTCAGCTTTCAAGGACTGGTTTTCAGTTGGGCCTCTAAAAGTCTGGTGTAGTGATCAAATGAGTGAGTTATAGTAGCCACTAATTGCATCAGAAAATTTCACAGCGAGGGATATGAAAGGGTTATTTTTTCAGTTTGCTTCAAGTTCTGACTTTTTGCTCTACTTAAAGTTTTAAGTGTAGGATTAACCCTAATTGATAAATAAGGTCTACTCTTAATTATCTGCATCAATGGAGAGTCATAGAAAGTAACTGGAATAAATCTCAGACATCTAGTTGCTAGTAATAATGTTACCTATTATTTGTTAAGCATTTACTATATGCAAGGCATGTGCTAAGCACTGTGTATACATTGCTTCATTTAATAATTCAAACACCCTAAAAAGTAGATGTTATTCTTATCCTCACATTACTGATCAAAGGAACATATTCCAAGAGGTTACATAATTTGACTTGGGTGGCAAAGATCAAATATATTTGTATCTGACTTAGTAGGCTTATGTTTGTTCATACTAGATTTGTTCATAGTAGGTTTATGTTTTACACATTTTACAAGCTAAAATGTCAATCATTTTATACTTTTAGAAAATAGATATTAATGATAGCAGGAAGTAGATTGGAAGTGGTTAAGTCAATAGGAGTCTAAAACAGGGTTAGGTTATGTATTTGTTCTTTTAAAGGCTATCATTAAATACCTAGTGTGTGTAACACTCTGTCCTAGGTTGTGGGTGGATGTGGGAGGCACAAAAATGATTCGGGATGTGATTCCTCCTCCCAAAGAGCTAAATATAGATTTGTGGGAGCATGTCCTGATTGCAAATAACAACAGCACATGGTAGAACCTTTTGGCCCATGAGAAAAGAACAGATGAAATGCCACGGTCCCCAGGAAACACAGCCTGAGGTAACAGGGAGAAAGGGGCACCTCAGGGAAGCTTGAGGGATGCAGATTCTGTTCTGTTACAGAGGGACAGGGGAGCCAACCCTCCCAATACAGGTAAGAGCATAAACAAATGCAAATACAACTTGAAACTATAAGCCAAGGACTCTCGTCATCATCAGCTGCCATGAGTACTTGACCTGTCTGGCAGGGGAGGCTGTTGCTAAGGTCCTTCTTGAAACCTCTATTCTCCTCTGACTTTTTGACCATGGCTCTTCTTTCTATGTCCATATTTACAAGGTGGTGTCCTAGTCTGTTGGAACTGCCATAACAAAAATAGCATAGAGCCTCCCTGGTGGTGCAAGGGGTTAAGTCTCAGCACTATGAAGCTATTGCCAGCAACTGCAGCAGGAGTTCAATCCCCAGCCAGGGAGCTTCCCACATGGCACAGCAGACCTCTCCTGTCTTGCCCCTGCTCCCCTGAGCAGTGTATTTCCGTCTGTCTGCCTGTTCTGCTCCCCTCTCTGTCACCCCTATACCTCTGGCCTACACCCCAGTTCTTGTATGTATAAATAAATAAAAATAAATTGTAAATAAAATACCATAGACTCTGGGCCTCCCTGGTGGAGCAGCGGTTGGGCGCTGTGCTGTGGAGCTGTCGGCAGCGGTGACACAAGTTCAATGCCCGGCCAGAGAGAATCCCACGTGGTGCGGCAGACCTCTCCTGCCTCACCTGCTGTTCCTCTCAGCAGTGTACTTCAGCTGATCTGCCTGTTCTTCTCCCCACTCTGTCTCTGGTGAACCCTCTCGCCGCCCCACGCCTCTGGCCTGTACCCCAGCTTGTATGTATAAATAAATAAATCTTTAAAAAAAATACCATAGACTCTGTGGTTTAGCCAACAAACATCTCTTCCTTCAGTTCTGGAGACTGGGAAGTCCAAGGTCAAGACCCTGGCAGATTTCGTGTCCTGATTCATAGATGTCTTCTTTCTGTGCCCTAACCCGCTGCAAGGGGTAAGGAAGCTCTCTGGGGGTTCTTTTATAAGAGCACTAATCCCATTCCTGGAGGTTGCACCCTCCTGACTGAATCATACGCCCTCTTCCCCCCACCCCCCCACCCCCGCCAAAAAAAGTCCCACCTCCAAATACATCACATTGGGCTTAGGATTTCAACATGACTTTTGGAGGCCACAACATTCAGATCATAACAAATGAAGTTTTCAATCTGGATTTAGTCTGACTATACACTCTCCCTGAGTAATTATATTAAATTCAGTGAATTCGCCCCCCATCTCTATGGAGATAAGCACCGAATAACGCTCACAGTATCTATGAAGCCTATGCTTCCTGAACTCCCTGGGTGCCAGTCACAGGGCCTGACTACTCACACTCTCTCCCGACAGACATCTCTACATGGAGGCCCCACAGCACATTGCACCTGGCATGTCCAAAGGTGCAAATCTCTGTCCCCTCACATCCTATTCCACTCCTCTGACAAACCCCATCTTTCCTAATGGTCTGTTCTTCACCAGGGGGCAAGTTAATCCCTCTTCTCCACAGCCAGTCAGGTCTTGCCAAAGCTCTGCCTGCCTGCAGCTCTCAGGACCTCTCTCTTCTCCGGGCCTGCTGCTGTGCGGCTATGTCATCTCCGACTCGGAATGTCCCCGAGGCCTAAGCCCCCCACCCTTTAGACCCTTTACCTTTAAACTGATGCTGTGGGGGTGAGTTTCTCAAACATCACCAGTGCCCAATGACACCCACGTGGAGGACAAAGACCATAACAGGCCCCTAACAGGACTTCCAGCTCTCTAAATTCAGGCCCCAGGTTCTCCCTGCTCTGCTTCTCTGTAGCTTCCCTGAGTTCTAGTCATATCAGACTCTGGCAGGTCCGTCTCAAGCCTTCATGTGCTTTTTTTGTGGATCCCTCCTTCTGGATTGCCCCTGGCTCCCCCTCCCCCAATTGTGAGATGCTCCCATAGGGTTGGACTTCGTCTCATTCTCCAGGGTGTTGGCCCAGAGAGGCCTAGCGGAGGCCGCAAGAGGAATGAAAATTTAACCTCAAGTTCCTCTCCTCATGCTTTAAACAACAAGACTCCAGGAGTTCATTTATTTTTTTAATTAATTGAAAGATTTATAAAATACATGGCAGGTGATATGGCAGTTGTACAGTAGCTAAGACTCACTTTTCCCTCCTGCCACCTTCCTCCTTGGGCCTGGCATGAGAGAAGTGAAGTCACACTTGGTGGGAGCAAGGAGGGCATTTGGAGGGCCCTGTTTTTCTCTGGTAGGCTCTCCAGCCGGCATGGGCTCTGGGTCTCCACTGTGCCATCAGCTCAAGGAGCTAGCTCGCCTCTCCCCCACCTCTCCATCCCCTGGCATCAGAAAGTGGAGCTGAGAAGCAAATTATTGACTTCCTTTCAAATGTCACGTCTGTGGGTGATCTGCCACCTTGCAAAGACATTGCCATCGTCATACATCATTAAGGACAACAGCCTTCTGGAGGATTAAACTGTTATTGATCTTTCATTTTTAAGGGCACTTTAGATGTGCGACTTAGAATAGTAAATTTACAACATTGCAGAAACCAAATAAAAGATTAGTGTGATTCAGTGAAAACCACTACCAATTAATCTAAAGTAGACTAAAAACTGCAAAATGGTTACTAATACTTATCATAATTACAATAACATTAAGGCGCCTTTTTGGGTTGTTTTTGTTTCTTTATAAATGGGATTTAAGTAACATACCCTACGAAGATGATAAATCTAACTGCATGACTACCAGGTGCAAGAATTCTATTTGTGTGGCATGAACAGGGCTGCTAATCCCTCACTCGTTCTTTTCTGTTTGGCAGCTAAACATTTCCTGGTGTGCCCTGTAATAACAGGCAGCTGTCCTGTCAGCCCCACTGAAAAATGAGATAATAAGGCAGGCAAATGATGTCCTTTATGTCCTGAATCTACCACTTCCTGCAGTTTTCTTCTCAAATGCTTTAAGTAACAAGGATCTGTGCAATTTTCACACTGTTTCTTCTTCTTCAAAAGTTTGTCCGAATTCTTGGTGAATGTCATTTCCCTTTGGGACGTTTGCTGGAAAAAGAGGCAGCCTGCTTCATTGCACCAGGACAGAAGGCTTCCAAAAAGCCTCTGAATGGGGTTTGTGAATGGAAAGCCCCCTTCCAAAGCCACTGAGGTGATGGGGCTGTAACTAGTGGCCCGGGGGATGAGGTTGGCTCCCCTAGAAGACAAGGGCTGTGGACCTTGCTGTTGTGCTGCTAGAATTTTGGCCCCTTCGAAGCTGCAGCATGAGCAGCAAAGTCCTGGAGCTCTTTAAAAGAGGCTGCCCGGTGGCTCTTGGCTGGGAAACTTGCAACTGGTGGATGGGAGCACGTCACCCGGGAACCCAGGCTTTGCGGTCCTGAAGATCATCTTTGTCTCTCCCACTTTTTTTTTTTTTTACAAAAAAGGAGGTTAAGCCTGGATGCCAGAATGCAGGGCTGACACTTGAACCCTGAAATCCTGGTGGCCAGTCCAGTTCTGGTGCCTTTTCCTAAGACAAAGTTACATTTCTTGGTTTTCTTTGCAATCCACAGGAGTAATTGCATATTAAATTGTCCTCATTTAAATCCCAATTCTAATGTAGAAGAACATGTATTTCAAAGAACATATAAACATAATATAGACAACATATATTTTAGAATGTGGGTTTTCAGGATTCACTCAGTGGTCATTTTTCCCCTTCATTCATTCGTGACTCACTCACGGGGCAGGATTAGAGAGACAAATAGGTCAATTGATCTTGGTGTTTCAGGGGATAGCAATAGCCAGAGAAACACATTCCAAACATTCTGGACATGGGGTTGTGTGTGTAGGAGGGAAGGGCTAACAGTGTGAATGAATGCCTGAACTCTTAAAAAAGCCCAGGAAGAAAATACTTGCTTCCCTGCACCCATTTATTCCAACTATACTGACTTTTCTCTGTGGAAGAAGGACTCACTTCCAGGACAAAGTTAATTCTTTTTTCCCCCACCAGTTACTAGAATGAACCTTAAAACAGCTGCAAGACAGGGGTGCCCTGGGGGGACCGCTGTTTGCAGGAGACCCAGGGAGGCTGGTGCGGCCACCTGGGCTCTGGGATGAGCTTGCTGACAAGGCCTTGTCAGGCATGGCCTCAGGCAGGGTTCAGGCTGAGCTGCCGGGTGGGGATGGGGGGCTGTGAGCAGCTCTGGGGAGAGGCGCCCCCTGGGAAAAGAAGAATTCAATAAATGGCTAAAGGAGTTCACTTTCCAGATGGTGCTTTTTTCTTCCCCTTTGCTCCTCTGAAAGACTGGGGTCTAGGTAAGGTTTGGCAAGGGTTAGTTACGCTACTGATCCACCTTGCCTGGGGGATTAAAACACCTTTTCATTTATACAAAAGTTGCTCTCTCTTCTCTCCCCTTCCCAAGGGCCCCCCCCTTCCTATTCTTAGGAGAGGATTATATATATACTATTTATTCAGCACGTATATGCTTAGGCACAGGTTCAATTGCTCTACAAGTATTAACTCATTCATTGACTCCCTTTTTAACAACACAGTAAGGCAATTCTGTTATTAACCTCATTTTACACATGTGTGAACCCTGACTCAGAGTTTGGGTGATCTGCTCAAAGGCACACCTCTGGTCAATGGAAGGAATTGCAGTTCAAATCCAAGAAATCTGACTTCCAAGTTTGGTCCTGTGACATCTCTGGGAGCAGAGGATGGGTTTATCTCAAGTTTTCTAGAAATGCACCATCCAACATAGTCAAGTGTTGCTTAACAATATGTCGCTCAATGACAGGCTACACATAAGCCGGTCATCCCAATACCATCCAGCCTCGTGCATAGTAAGGCTGTGTCTCTCTCTCTCTCACACACACACACACACACACACACACACACACACACACACACACACACGGAAACACCAGGACATACCACACACTGTGAACGGTGGTTCTGCTTCCTGCAGTGTGGACTGGAGAGGGATGGTGATGTGTGGAGGGGGTGGATTTTCCACTTCCAGTTTTGTTTTGTTTAAAAAATTTAAATAAAATATATGATATGCTTTGATAATAGAAAAAAATTCTAGAAAATATAATTCATTGAATGAAACAAAGTTAGGAAAAGTGCTTTGTAAAGTATTCTGATTTGGTGTTTCAATAATATGGCCTTCAGATTCAGATTTAAAGGTGATATCCCAGGGATTATTTTGCATGGGAGGCAATTGGACTCTGCAGACTCAAATGAAAATTTTGCCTTTTCCTAACCGCCTAGAAGAATTTAGATGGAGGGAGGGGTGCTGTGCAGAGAGAATTATCGACAGAAATAACTTTTTATGTTTGGTGGGACACATGGCTAATTACCAAACATCTGCTCTTTTTATCCTTCTATGAATTGTCCTTCTGCCAGGCCCCCACCCCATTCCTTAGCACAGGTTGATGTAAATATTTTACCTTTCTGTATTTGACCCTCTCATTTCTGTAGAGTTCCCGTAGCTCCAAAATTATATTTGTTTTTCTCCTGTTAATCAGTTTTATATTAATTTAATTTTTAGCTGAAGGAATCTTGAAGGGCAGGAGACGAGTTTTCCCTCCCCAACAATATTTAGTTGGAAGACAGAAACTTTGAGGTGTCAGGAGCCAAACAGGCTCCAGGAGAGAACAGAGGTCCCTACCTCACACCTGGCACCTTACCACATGGAGCCCTGCTCTCTTCTTTATTACCCAGCGACACCTGTGGGTTCCCTGTGACCAGCCAGAATACCTATGGTCACAGGCCCCTTCAGTTAGTTCTGGGAAGAGCACGCAGAGAGTTGGACAGTGAAAGGCAAGTTGGGAAGCAGTGAACACAGAGGCCAAGGGAAGTGGCGAAGGTCCCGGATGGAGCTTCAGATCCAGCAACACAGAGCTCACGATGCTGGGCTAGGACTGGTGCTGCCCCTTCACCACCTTGGGATCCCTGCTTGGCCAGCGCTAACCAGGAGTGAGCTGTGGTGGTGGACTGGGCTTGCCTCCAGCTGCTCAGACAAGCGTCTGGCCTCACCCTCATCTCCATTTTCCTGCCTGTATTTTCTTCGGGCTTTTCTATTTTCCAGAATAAAGAAAAACTCAACCTCAACCCTATGTGCACACACACATGCGTTTTTATTTTTGCTAAAAATGTTTGCAAAAACAATTAAAAAAAAAAAAAGACAGAAAGAAGGAAGGGAAGCAGGAAGCAGGAAATCGGTACCATGACACATTCCCCAGAATCCATACCTGTTGGATTGGGCCTCCAACACAAGTGCGGCTGCTTTCCTGATTCTTCTGACCCTCCCCTCTCCCTGCAGAGCAGCAGCTGTTTTTTTGTCTCACAGTCACAAGCGAAATGAAACTTTTCAGGCAGACTGCCTAGAGGACAAACAGGCCATCCACCGATGCACTGAGTGGCAGGTCTGGGCCAGGCTCAGCACTGGAAAAAAGGCCTGCTGGGGATAGCTGTGGAATTGATAGGCTCCTGACGGCTCCCTGCTGGCAGAGACAGATTCTTCCCCCATCTCCCCCCCAGCGTGGGCAGCCTGCCCAAGTGGTCAGCTAAAGAGGAGACCAAAGCACTGGTCACTTGCATGTCCTTTCAACATGTAGCACATTTGTGGTTTATAGTGTCTGTTGAGGGATTGAAAGGTCTGAGGTTCAAACTCTCAGTGTCTCAAGGGAAAAGGACTCTTATTTTAAAAACAGTGTAGCAGCTCATCTCAAAGGATGCATTTGTGAGGCCTTAACTCTCGACCTCTGTGTGAGAAAGCGTGTCACTAAGTGGAAAACCGGAAGGCAGATGACCCCCTGTCCCCTGCAACAAATTCCTCCCTAGACTCAGCCTCACAAACCCTCTGCTCGAGGCTGAGGCCCTGAGGGAGGCCCTGAGAGGGCCCCTTGGCTCAAGGGAGGCATCACTGAGAAGTCTTTCAGCTCTTTTCTGTGAGAAATGTGGTGTTCAGAATATGTGGCATTTAAGACCCTGGGGAGAAGTAAGTGATGGGGAGGAAGGCTTTCTTTTGATCCCACAAATTTAAAAGGAAAAGAAATTCATGGCTACTAATCTGAAAGAGGAATATGGAAGAAAGAGATCCCATGGCACCTTGAAATGCCTTTCCTTCCAGGAAAGCAAAAATTTAGCTAACATTTGAACCCCTCAAATCCTCACAACATACTTAAGCAATTTGGGAAGCGAACTACCTGGTATCACTGCTGAAAAGTAAACACAGGATTCCTGTCTTCAGCTGTGCAGACTAAGGATTAAGGCCCCTTACCAGGCATCTATATTAGCAGCGGTCTCCTGGTATTTGAGTTTATTCTTACCAGAGTGTTATCAGCCTCCAATTCCAGTCAGGATAATTCTGGCAGTATCAGATGCAGTGTATACTAAGTGCCAAAAGAAGATTTCCCTCTGTTGGTGACTAAATCCACCCTCTACAATCTGCTAGAGTGAGAATGAGGACTCCTTTTGTAAACTTCTGCCCACCCATCATGCCCTGAACCCAGCTTTCTGCTTAGAATTCCATGTAGAAACTCTACATGAGCACTTTTTAGTGAAATTATTCATCCCTTAGAAGCCCCATTTAAGAGTTTTATATTCACATCAGGAGTCTGGGGTAGGGCGGGAAGTCCCCCAAATCTATAAGACAGTAAAAAAAAAAAAAAAAAAATAGAAAGAAAAGAAAAAGAAAGAAAGTAAAAGAAAAAGGCTGGCAGAATTACTACAGAACTTATTTTTATTTTGGTTTTTAGATAGCATATCTAATCTTAAATGGGCCATCACATCCAGGTTTACCAATTAGAATTTTAGGCCATGCCTGTTAAAAAGGTTAAGAAGTAAAAATCACAAGAAAATGTTTCCAAATATTTGCATTGTACTCCTTTGCAATAATTGCACAGGAGGCCTCTGTAAGCATTTACTAGTAATTGTGTGAGGATGAACACCAGAATGGTGTTAGGCCAAGTACAATCCATTCTCATTTTTTGTAGAATGTCCGATAAAATCATGGTGAACACTAAAACTGAAAAGCTGTTCTGTTGTTCCTGGAGCAATCCAGGGTTAACTGCCTTCACATCTCCGGTCAGCACATTTTCTTTAATGAATCAATACATGACCTGGCTTTATGTATGTTGCCATTTAAAGACACTTTATGTAATATATATTGTTGATTTGTCAACAGCAGACTGAATTCATTGCTTACAACACTGTAATTTGTGCCTGAACAAAGTGTATCTAACACATACATCTCTATAAGGTACACGATTATCTTCTGGAATATAAGAGCAGGAGAGAAAAGTTCAGCACTGTGTTTCGGGGCAGGGGGCACTAAATAGCGGTATCACCACCAAAAAGCACAAAGGTGTGAACAATATGTGCTATGAAAAGGACACGTGTTTGCAGTGTGAGAGCTGATGCAAGGCGGGAGATGGTCACCTTGTCCAGCCTCATTTGGGACTGTGTGGGTTGGGGGACTCAAAATTGTCACTTTTCTGGACACATCCATGTATGACCACAAAGTCCATAATGAGTACTGATTTTGGGTTTATTTTATTAAGTGGGCAAATTCACAAATGTGGATGCCCCAATAATGAAGTTGAACTGTTTATCCTCAAGGTAAGATTGCACTCCTGGGCTCCTGTTCCAGACTGTCGCCCTGCTGCTCTAAATTCATCATTGTTAGGTCACCAGCAAAAGGCAATAAGCTTTGGGAAAGGAAAAAAGTGACGCTATATTAGTCATTTGTTCATCAGATTCCACATTGAAAAGGACCAGAGAACAGGTTTAGAAAAGGTTCTATTTAGAGAGCTGATAAGGGCTTGATGGACTGAGAGTTGTTGTAGGATAACCGAGTCATCAGGTTTTTCTGCCCTCCTGTCAACGATAGACCCCTGCAGGCCTAAGCGCATGCCTGATGACGGGTGCCTGGAGTAGGATGTGGGCATGCGTGAGTGAGCACACCTGAGCCAGAAACTGGGCTTATAAGAAGCTGCAGAAGTGGCAGAAGCAGCAGAAGCAGCAGGGAGCAGAGAACGGAGCTTGGAGAAGAGGACCATTCTGGGTGCAGTAGAGAGGCCACAAGAGAATGCCAGAGAGTCCAGAAAGAATGAAGCTTCACCAGGGGCTGGGAGGCCTGCCAACCTCCCAGTCTCCCGGCCTCCCAACCTGCCCTGTACCTGGCTGCCTCATCAAAAGACCATTAAAAGCCTAAAACGCCCTCAAGGACTCTAGAACTTCTCCCTTTACCCGTCTGCCCAGCTCCTTAGAGAACCTGCTCCTGGTGTCTTCCTGTCGCTACAGTTACAAACACGAAGATGGCAAACTACAAAGGCACAAGCTATTGTTGGAGCGTCTTCATTCTCCCTGAAAGATGATGGGACACTGGAAGACACATTCTATGGCCACTGTAGCATCCCCATCCGGCTCCCTCCCCAACGTCCCCACACCCCACCCTCAAACCTGGCTTTTGCAGAACTCTACTGCTAGGGAGCATTTTGTCCTTGGTCCCCAAAGGCAGCTGATTTACTTGTGAAAACACTTTTCAGCTTATCATCGGGTCTGGAAGCATCTGTTCTAACACTAGGTTTACTCTGCTGCAATCCTGGTGGTCTTCACTATTCAAGTCAACGCAATGCAACAACTTACTGAGCTTCTGCTCTGTGCCAGGTGCTGAATTACGTGAATCTAACAGGTAAGTGGAGGGCAGATGAGGACCCTCCCCTACTTCACCTGGACTCTGAATTCTTTGTACTGGTGAGGCCAACTGTCCATGTCCCTGTCTGCTCCCTGGGACCATGGTTTTCTGAGCTGTCGAATCTGTGGCCTCAGGCTAGACTTCCTGGCTTCTGTCCCTGACCTATGACTGACCTCTGCCCCCAGAATTCTCTGTGGTCCTGTCCTAATTTTCCAGTTTCCTGACCTTTTGCTCGGCCTGCTTCTAGCAGCCATGTGTGTTCCAAGCCTCAGCCCGCCTGCTCAGCAGCTCTCCAAGGGAGCTAAATCCTGCTGGGATTACCTCCCCTCGTGCCGGGCCTTGTAATGTGGTGCTCCCATGGTTCAAGTCCTTCTCTGGGTGAGAGGAGCGGGTGTCTGCATCCCAGGCCTACCACACAGCATTCTGCCAAATGGGGTAAACTGAGGAAGAGCCAAGACTGGGGAAATAGTGTTGCAAGTTTCAGGCCTATAAATGGCTTGCTGGGAACTGCTGAGCAGGCGATCTGCGTCATGGGTACTTAATATTCTTGTGGGTCAATGATCATCATAGAATGTTAGAGGCAAAGTGACACTGTATTCCCTCATGTCAAAGACACAAATACGGAGACCCAGAAGAGTCAGGAACTTACCCAGAGTGGTGCAGCTGTTAAATAACAGGGAGGTGTTAGAACCCGGCTGGCCTAATCCAAATCCAACGGCTGCTCCACTACCCAGCAGGCCCTGGAGTGATGTCCTTTCGCTCAATGTTGTCTTATATTGCTGGTGAGAAAAAAGAATCCTGGCTGAAGTCAGGCAAAAAGATATTATTTGAGGAGCTGGTTTCATTATATGTTCTTTTGCTTAAGTTTGCGGTTTTTAAGAACCTATTGACTCAATTAAAGGGGACTATTTGACTCGCCAGCTCAGTCTGGGGACTCAGGAGGTTGCTGTGCTGGCTGTTGGGTTCAGAATCTCTAGTCTTTTTTTTTTTTTTTGAAGATTTATTTATTTGTGCATACAAGCTAGGGTGTAGGCCAGAGGTGCAGGGGATGGGAGGATTCACCAGAGACAGAGTGGGGAGCAGAACAGGCAGAGTGACTGAAATACACTGCTGAGGGGAGCAGCGGGCGAGGCAGGAGAGGTCTGTGACATGTAGGAAGCTCCCTGGCTGGGGATCGAATTTGTGCTGCAGTGGCTCTGGATAGCTTCATAGTGCTGAGACTTAACCCGTTGCACCACTAGGGAGGCCCCAGAACCTCTAGTCTTGACTGTGATCTGGGATCAGGAAGCTACCCCCTGACTTGTGAGCACCAGAGCCTCAGATATCTATGATAACCTGCATGACGCCCTCTTGTATACTGCCTCTCTCTCCACCTAACCCCTTCCAAAACCAAATCTCTGGCAATGCAGCTGCTTGATGGATGCGAAATCATATCACAAGACTTTGCAAGGGAGCTTGGGAAAAGTGGACTTTGGCTTTCTAGGCTCTGCAAACAGGAACGTGTACACCAGGAGGGAGCTGGAGTGGCTCTTGAGCTAATCTGTAGAACTTCCATCCTCTAGCCTCCTCAGTTTCCTCATCTATAAAGTGGGAATGATTTACGTAGATAAAACAATGAGCTGTTAAAACAATGAACAGGCTATGTTATCAGGAAAACACTATTCCTGGGACATAACAAACACTCAGGAAGTAGTAGTTATTATTTTTAAAAGCTTAGACATGAACTTCATGCAGGTTTCACAGTCTGCTTATCTTGAAGTATTTTTAATTTGGTTCTCTATGTACTCAGCTTAAGCTTTTCATTTTTAGCTTTGCCAAATTTATGATCTGCCTTGTGATTGATTTTGTAAAACTTTTTGACTGAAAAAGGTTTTATTAAACCTTTTTAACAAAATTAACAAATTGAAATAAATTTTGAAATAATCATCTCTCCTCACTTTACAGGGAGGAAGCTGAGGCACAAAGAATCGAGAGGACAGTCCCAGAACTAGTTTCTAAAGCTCTTTCCAGTACAAATAATCTAAGAGTAATAATCAAGGTTGATTTTTTTAATTTTGCAAAATATTACTGAAAAATGTAGCAAGTTTCAATTTTTATAACCATTCTTCTCTACAAAAATACACAGAGTAGAAAACAAAACCCTCTCATTATTCTAAAGAAAAAAGCAAGACAGTTGATGCGCTATAAAAAACAAAATATTAGAGGCAATCTTCTTATAATCGGGATGGAGATGAGAATACCTGCTATCACCTTTATAATTTAACATTGTTCTGGAGTCCTAACTAATTCACTGAGATAAAAAAGAAAGAAAGAAATGGAGTACAACTGTCAGCAGGGAAACAAACCAAATGACCATTATTTGCAAATCTCTACATCATATACAATGTGTAATTGTCTACCTAGAAGACACGGAAGAATCAGTTGAGAAACTACAGTATAAGACATAGTACATATGACTAGTTATAAAATAAATATTAAAAAATTTTTCTTTTATACATAAAAAAGACAAAACTAGCAGGCAAACTATAGAATTGAGACATTCTGGAGGGGAGGGGGAGGGAGAAAGGTCAAAAAAGGGAGGGAAGAGCAAAAAGACTGTGGTGATGGTTCACGGGTGATTTGGTGGTGGGAATTTTATGGGGATTACACCTGAGGGGAGAAATCAAACATTATACAAAAATGAACAATGATGTAGAAAAGTAAAAACAAAAAAAAGTCAAAAAATTATATCAGTAAAAAAGGAATTAACAATTACATTAAATAATAAAATCCTATTCTCAATATCAATTCAAATCACAATCTGAAAATAGTAAGAAATGTGCTAGATCTTCAAGAAGGTAATAATAATATTTTACAAAGGGGCATTCAGAGGCTTGAATAAATGAAAAACATATCTTATCCCCAGAGGGAAAAACTAATAATATAAAGATGTCAATTTTTTCCAAAGTAATAAATCCCTTTTAATGCAGCTCCAATAAAAATCCAAAGAAGGAGTCTACTGAGATTTTTACAAGATGATTCTAAAATTCTCCTGGGGGAACAAATAAGTGAAAACTCACACAACAATATGGCATTTTACTTGTGGGTAGATATAGATGAAACTAAGGTCTTAAAAAATGGACTGGAAGGTTCCATGTCAAGTTTATGTTAGTGGTTACTTCTAAGGTGGAAGGAAAAAGGGTAGGCTAGGAGCACCATTAGGGACTTTGATTAAGTCTGTTTTATTCCTTTTCATAAGACATATCTGAAGCAGCTATTTAAAATATTAGTATTTGTTAATAAAATGTGCTTGGTGATGTTACATTGTTCTTGCAATTTTCCATTTTTTTTCCTCTTGAAATAAGACTGAGGGGAATAAGGAGACTGACACTACCAGATATTTTGAATTCTCCATAACAAAAAGTGTCATTTTTTTTCCCACAAATAAATAAATCACACTGAGAATAACAAGTCAATGATGCTGAAAAGAAAGCTTTTCAGCACACATTCAAGGGGAGAAGGCATTCAAATTGGCGAGGAAATGAACAGTGGTTCTTCTTAGTTTCATACCATCATGCATCGAAACTTTTTTTTTTAGGTTAAAAACAAAGTAAAATATGAAACTACAAAAAAGCAAGAAGAAAATATTGTTGTCTATCTGATTTCAGGGGCAAGAATAGCAAAATTTCTACCTCACAAGACCTTTTCCTACAGCTGGGCCTTTGCAGAGGCTATTTCTTATGCCCAGAAACACATTTCCTCTCTTCTTCCCTCCTTCATCTGTTTTCCAGGAAGCCTTTCCTGTCCTCCCTCTTTAGCTGATAACCTGCATCATGGCACTCTTGTTACCATGGGCCTCTCCTATGTGTCATTTTTGCAATTTTGCAATTGCTTGTATGATTATTTGACTAGTACTTTGTCTCCTAGTAGAACACTAGCTCCATGAAGCTAGGAACCTTGCTTATTTCACTCATTTTAAAGTGACTAGCCTACAATGTGTGACATGATATAGGGGTTTGAGTAATATTTGTTGAAAACAGTGGATGAATGAATGAGGAGTGGTTGAGAAGAGTTGACTCTTGAGTGAAAGATGGAAGGCAGGTTCGGTGGAAACATTCTGGAAAGGCCACTGTCATTGCAAATATGGAAAGGTGTGGAGCCCAAAGAGAGATTACTGAGGTCCTCATCTATATGACATTCATGAAAACCAGCAGGAAGAAAGATGATAGCTTTTTATACAACAAACCATACAGAACACCCAAGATGTCATTGGAAAGTTTACACAATTCATTTCTTTTGAATTCATCATCCAGTTGTCAAAGCAGCATAGAAAATTATTATATATAGATGATGATGAGGTCTCCATCTGTGAAAAAGGAGGCAATACTTAATGCATTTGTTCAGTACAGGTACAATTTGTTTCAAAATACTAAGAAATTCCATGTTTATCTACTTGCATCTGAACTTTAATGATAATTATAAATCCTATAAACTTCCTAGTAATTTTCAAGAACATAAGCATATTGAGATGAATTAAAGTCACAGGTCACATGGTATCAACAATTCCTGGGCTGACTGGTCCTAGGCGAGGCAGGGGCCATGGGGGTGCTCTCTGACACAGCCCTTGCCTGCCGGGGCGCGCACAGCCACAGTAACTCCAGTGAAATGATGGGGGCGGTAAAAGATCTCCCAGAGGCGCTTTTGAACCTTTGGACCTGTAATGAAATCCTCATTTTGATTTCATATTAGTACTTATTAGGGTTGATCATCAGATATACCTTTTTCACTTTTAAACACATAGTAGGATCATAATGCTCCCAATATTGCAATTGTTGAGGTGATGTGACCTGTTCAAGGTCAAGCTTTTAATTGCTGATTTGAGACCCTCCAGAGCTCTGTCACCGTTCCAGAGAGTGGGTGCTTCATCCTCTGGCCCCCAAAACAGCTCACGACAAACACAGATCTGTGGTGGACACGAAGTACAAACCAGAAACAGATAGTTGTCATTTTAAGCCATTTTAAGCCCCAACACTTTAATATTGGGGGTAAATTTGCTCTTGTGGAATAGCATTGACTATTCTGTCTGATGCACACTCTTTGGGGAGGGTGGCCTGGAAGACTGCATTCCAGAAAGCCCAGGCTCTGTAGAAAGAGCCATTGTTCTTGCACATAAACTCCCTGTCAGATCCTCATTCCATGTCATTTTCTGGGAATACTTCTGGACATGGTCTACCCTACTCTTCCTGTTTTTAAAATAGCCAATTCAAAGTGCGAATCTTGTAAATCAAACTTAAAATAGCATCATTTTTTAATGACTAAGTTTCATGAAATATTAAAGATTGTTCTAGAAAATATAACCTCACCTATCCAGAATGGCATTTACTCATAATGCTGCTACATTATTGACCAAAAGAAAAAAAATTGAATCATGAAACATTGCTGAACAGTTATTAAATAGTACCTAGTCCCTAATGGTGAATTCATTTTCATTTAATAACAAGTTATTGTGAAGTATAATGAAAAATAGAGTGGCATGCAAAATAAGCTGGCCTCTATTTTCATTGACATTGTGCCAGTTTCTTGGGTGCAGCATTACAATACTATCCATCTTCATAAAGCACTTCTTGGAAGGCATTATTAAACAGCAGGAAGGAATGGCAGATGACAGCTTCATTAGTCATGACGAGGTAATCCTGGCCAATTTCTCCTGGGAATTATTAACACATTCCTAAACACCCCTTGGTTGATGGCATCCAGAAAAAAAAGAGTAGGAGATCAGTTGTCAGATCTTGGATGTTACCCAAATCTTGCTACAAGCTTTTTTAGGTCCCAAGCCGTCACTCTTCCCCAGAGTTTTCTGGAATGCTTCTGGGGAATGGGAAGTTCCAGGTCAGTATAGACCTCGAACTCTTGTCCATTGCTGAATGATTAATGGGGAGAAAAAAATCTGAATGGCATCCATCTGGTAGACTGGTTTAGATGACATTGTCCAGTAAATGGTTGAATTAACCCAAACTCATTCTTGTTTCTGGTTGGAAAATAAGATTTTTAAGAGGGCATCATAGGCAGCCTGGTAAGCAAACAATAAACACCAAAATCCAGTGGGTTCTTGTGAATCTTGTCAACCAAGGATTCAACGCTCATTTGAAATTATCTAACCCCATAGAGCTTGGTCTCAGGCTGGAGTTTGAAGGACAAGATGGCAGCTGTCAGTCAAGATTTCCTGTGTTTCTGTGACCTTTTCTAGTGACTCCGCCTTTTGAGTTTCTTGATGAAGCCACTGGATGGGGTTTTGAGGGGGCTGGCAGTGTATAGGGGGGTGTGTCGATGGACTAGGTCAAGAGACAGATTAAGTTATAGCATGCTGAATGAAGAGCATGGTATTCATGTTGAACATTCTGGAGACCTAGAATTTACCTTGTGCCATGTAGAAACAACTTAATTTTAGAGCTTTTAGAATCAGAAAAATTTGACTAGAAAAAAACCTTTTTTTTGGGGGGGGGTGCTATCTTGACTCCTGATCTACACAAGGAGAAGAGAAGCTTTTTCTCTTAAATCAAAGTTTTATATCTCTTGAAGCACCAAATATAATAAATTCATAAATGAGCTGATAGTACAGAATATATTCTTGCATATCTAAACCAGCAAAGTGTTAATGAAAAATTATTCCCTAAATACCGGTTGTTTCCCCTACCATGGCTTCAAATTTATATAAATTATTTGGTGATGTTCCTGCCCCACATTATTTTTTCCCTCCAAAATAAAACAAGTTTTGCTTTACACAATCTTAATCAGGCTAATCTGAAAAACAAGAGCGAGAATATGCAGAAGTAGAGGTGTGGTGTGTGTGTGTGTGTGTGTGTGTGTGTGTGTGTGTGTGTGTGTTTTAGGGGAGTTGAGCTGTTTTTTATAGAATGGTGAGTAACTTAGAGAGAAGCTCTTTGCATTTTGTTTGCATTATTTCAATAAGTCATTTGACCACTTCACTTATTCCAGGGGTATACATATTGTTTTCCTAACTACAGTGCAAGTTCCTCAAGGAGGTTGTATCTTTTTATCCTCCCAGGAGAGGAGTAAGGCAATGGGTGAGGGGGCAGAGAGGAGGAGGTAGGTTTAGGAGAAGTGGATCTAGCCCTGCAAGATAAAGCAGTGTGATTTTAGGCAGATAAAGATGTAGGCTAGTGAAACTGGCCAGAGAGTGGGACATGGATTTAAAGATCTAAAATAATTAAATATAAGATTGTGTGAGTATCACAAAATTTAAGCAAGAATAATTCAATAAATGGTTTTGTATGGAAAGGTGACAATTAAAGACAGCACTTTAGATTTGTGCTTTAAACCCCATCCTGGGGTGAATTTAACCTGCACTGTTAATTGTTCTTAACCTCCTCTTCCTGGGTGCTCAGATCCCCTTCACACACAGTAGCTGATGTGCAATCAGGTTCTCTTATTACAAGTGATGAAACACCCGGTCACAGTGCGGAGGCCAACTTGGGAGCAAACCCAGCTGAATTCTATAACTGATGTGATATTTGGAAAGGATAAACTGCAAATATACTAAACATCAACTTATGGGAACCCAGGAGAGGGCAACCTCTTTTTTGATCTGGAAGGAAAAAGGACATTTGGGAACTGTAAGCCACTCTGTTACTCCAGCTTCCAAGAGACTACCTGCAGAGAGTAAGGGAGGAACAAATGCGTGTGGATGAAATGACATCTGCATCCTGGTGCTTGGCTGGGCAGACCTCAGCGCTGGTGACTGTGGCACTTGCTGCCTGAGCCTGGACCTTCTTAAAGTACAAAGAATCTTTGCATTCAAGTCTCCCTGGGAACATTTTTCTGATATTCAAGGGTAGACTCCCAGATCAAGAGAGGCAAAACTGAGGATTAAACACAGTGTATTAAAGGCATAAGCAGAAGACCAAGATCAACTCTCAGGCTTCCAAATGGCTGACTGGCTGTTGCCTTTAGCCAGAAACACTCCTGTTTCCCCAGGGATGTAATGGTACAGGCAAAAATGAGAAAACAGGGATTGGAGTGGGGCATGGCCCTTCCTTCCTCGCAGTGGTAGAAAAGGCACCCTCCAGGCGTGGCTTCCTGGGTCTGGGTCTACCTAGGAAATGTTATCTCTGGCCAACTCTTCTCCCCTCCACAACACTTTGCCTGGCGTGTAAACCGAGTATTCTTGGATCCCTGTGTTGGAACAAGGTGGATGGTGGACACATGTGAGCCGAAAGCCTGCAGCTTTGGTTGATCCTGGACCGGGCATGATTTTTTGCTGGTTGGGACAGGGAGAGGGGGATCGAGAAAAAAGTTCATACTCATTTTTTCATGATGTGTAAATTGCCATTGGCTCTTATTAGATAGTTCTAAGCCAGTGATAGAAAAATGTTTTCATTGGCAGAACACATTTTACATCCACATCTATGTGTATCTGATTTTTGGCAGAATGCAGAAACTTGTGGCTGATGTCCTTTCTATTCCTCTGTCTGTGGTGCAGGGCCTAGCTTAGTGCCTGCCTCCTACTTGGAGCTCTTTCTGCATCCTCAAGCTCACCCTGACTCATCTATGACCTCAGCTCTTGTTCCAGTGGTCAATTTGACCCAAGTGAAAAAAAGCTTGAGCTTTAGGACCTACTAGTTGTCAGGGACATTTGCAAGATCCTAGAGGGGTCTTGCATTGGTTCACACAGTCATATGCTTTTGGCAAAGAAAGTCTGAATGGCAATCAGCTAAAGCTATATTTTCCTTCCACTTGGCGCCTCCATCATTTTTTCCTAGAGAAGTTATGTACAGCCAAAAAGGCCATGAGCATTTTGGAGAATCCTGCTAAGGAGAGCATAAGTGGAAATCTGTTTGTTTAGGGTTCAATGGATCTATGTAAATGGCTCACACTTCCTTCATATTAGTCATTCCAGAGTAGAAATGGCTTCCCGGAGTACTTGATGCACACTCAAGTGGCCATGTGGGTCCGATGAAATAGAAATGTGTCCTACTCTGCCTGAAGTGGGTGGGTAGTGGTGAAGAAGAGAGCTGAAATGTGCTGAAATGCAAGCAGGTCTGTTGATTGTCCTTTTAATCATCAGTTATATTTGGATTATTTGGTTCTAGCCAGATTATTTAGAGAATTATTTAGATAATCTAAATAACCAGATTATTTAGATTAGGCTCTAGCCAGATTATGGATTATTTGGATGTCTAGCCAGACAATTATCTTCTTGACAATACTCAACCACGCAGTACATATAATGTGCCCTGCTACCATGCTTTTAAAATGAGAATCAACACGAATAGACTTGACCAGAGTGCTGTGTTCGTGGGATATAAAAGTTAAGCAATACTATTAACTATAAATTTATGTGTTTCTATGCATGACAAATTGCATTTTATCCTCCCAAAATAGTGGACCAGTCTTAGCATGTCTGAGACATCTTGTCCTGATGAAATTTGGCAATTCCTGAAAAAAATGACACTAGAATCATAGCAAGGCATCCTAAGTGTTCCTGTGACAAAACTCCCACGCATATTCATACATAAGTTAGTGTACATAGTTCAAGGATAATTTGATTAAACAATTACATAGCTCAATCTAATATAATGGCATTTTAAAATGCATTTGAATCGCTTTCTCTTCTCTCCATGAAAATGATATTACAGCTATTTTCATATGAAGAGATGATCCTACAAAGAGTATGCAACCAAAAAAAAAAATAAGGAAATGAGTATAATAGTGGTATATTATATAATTCCTCAGTTTTGTTATGCTTGTGGTGTTTGTCACTTTTGAAAAATTAGTAATTTGTTGGGATTTCTTTTTTTGGTCCAAATACACTTTCACTTGCATACCTAATTTTATATTCCTGTTTTGAATTCTTTTTCTGAAAGAGCCCCCTGCACATAGAAGCTGCAAGCACCATACAAGCTGAATCTGCCCTTGACCACAGCTGAACACTTTCTTAGACTCTTTTATGTTATTCTTATAAAAATTACTGAATTTGAAAAGAAATCTTAATAGCTGATGCATGGGGAAATAACTTCCACAATACAGAGTTGGTGTAGAAAATAAATCACGCCGTCTGCCAATATCCTTGCTGTCCAAGGCTAACCACTGTTAACTTGATGTCCATTCTCTTAGCTTTTTTTTTTTTTTTTTTTTTTAGCTTATTTATTGGGTAAATGTGGACTTTGGAGCAAGCTGCCTGGGTTTGATTTCCACGTCTGCCCTGTACCCTGGGGAAAATGACTAAATCTAGTGCCTCATCTGTAAAGAGAGGGTTTAATTGTACTATAGCTGTCTCTTAGTGGGTGTTGGGAAAGAGCTTTAAGGCTTGAACAGCATCTGACTTGCCGTACTCATTATACGTTAGTGTTATTTTAAAAATGCATATGTTAGAATTTCTTTTCACTTATTCCATGTGTTTTCCCTTCCCCCAAGACTGTGAGCTTAAGTTTCAGTACTAATGAAAAACATCTTTCACATCCCCTCCCATTTCCCCAGAAATGTGGATGTGAGCGCCATCTAGCCTCTGTGTCCGTGGCTCCGCCGACCCCCAGGCACAACTCGGCTTATCTGGGTGTTGTGGCTCAACAAATGTTATTAGACAAATGTTATTAGGTTTGAAACGGGAGGGCGGCTGTGACGTGACAGAAGTTCACTGCCGCTCTCATCAGAGCCTCCAGCACATCAAGAGACACTTCTGAGAAGCTGGAGATCCAGAAATGAAGAGTCTGTCTGAAATCTGATGTCCACAGGAAAACAGGAGAGTGTTGGATTTACCAAAGCTTCTAGAACACACAGTAAGCCGTCGCTGCATTCCACTGAAATGATGCCCTGACCTGTCTCTAAAATATTCTTCAAAGAAGCCTGGTGATAATGAGGGAGAGGGAATGGGTCTTCCCAAGATAACACAGCTCCACCATTACCTACAGATGGACCTTAAAAAAAAAAAGAAAGGCAGAAAGAAAGGAAAGAGGAGATGATAAAAGATCAAAGCATGAAGGTTTTTTTAAGGGAAGATTGTTTGGGTGTATACCTTATTATCTTAAAAGAGTCTCCCTGGAAAACAAATACCGATAGATTAATCAGTCACAGACTGTGTAATGGACTATACAATTAGCTACTCAGGCCTCCTCCAAATTCGCAATCTGATATTTAGTGGAAAAAGTCTATTTCAGAAGAATATGAACCCAATTCTGTTAAGAAATGTAAGTACTTAAGACTAGAAAGAAAAACAGTAAATTACCAACTATGATTATTCAGGGGAATGCAATTTTGAAGCAAATTATTGTTCCTTGTATGAAATCCCCCCCTTATAATAAATATGCATTACTTTTGTAATTAGAAAATACCCATTTAAAAACAATTTATTGGATTGCCAATTTTAATTTAATGTAGTTCTTTGGATTCTTGGTTCTACAATGACTTTAAAAATTGTTTTGTCTAGCATTAATTTGTAATTATAGGAGTTTAGAACAAGAACATCTTCCCTCCCTCCCTCCCTCCCTCCCTCTTCCTTCCTTCCTTCCTCCCTCTTCCTTCCTTCCTTCCTTCCCCTCCCTTCCTTCCTTCCTTCCTTCCTTCCTTCCTTCCTTCCTTCCTTCCTTCCTTCCTTCCTTCCTTCCTTCCTTCCT